>JADRCH010000043.1:12841603-12866360 GCA_019843965.1 Rhynchomys soricoides | reverse complement strand
GAGAGAGAGAGAGAGAGAGAGAGAGAGAGAGAGAGAGAGAGAGAGAGGAGATCACTCAGTAGCTAAAACACTTGCCACTCAGAAGTAAGGACCAGAATTTGGGTCTTCAGAAACATAAATGTTGGGTGGACCTTGTGGCCTGACTGTAAAACCAGGCAGAATCCTCAGCAAGATCCACCTTGATGAGTAAGGTTGAAAAGTCAGAGAGGATGATTCCTGACTTCAAGTGGTACGACCACCCCACACTGGAAAAAATGAAAAAAGCCATTTAAAAAGGCGCAAACGTATAAAGCACAGAGGCATAATTAAATGTTGTTTTATACTGGGTTGTTGTTGTTTTTAAAAGTATTTAGTGTGGCTGGGGCTGTAGCTCAGTAGGCCAAACATACATAGAGCCCCTGATTCCATTTCCCAAGGCTGATTTACATGACGCTGAGCACGGAACCCATTCCTGTTAGGCAAGCTCTCCACCAACTGAGCTACAGCCCCAGGCTCATTCTTAAATCCTTGTGTTACTTTTTAATTTGAGACAATCCTTGGCTGAGCTGTCCAAGCTGTCCTGAACTCACCGTAAAATCCAGGTAGGCCTGAACTTGCCATCCTTCTGCCTTGGCCTCACTTATAGCTGGGACAGCACCACCAGCCCCAGATAGCAAAGACCATCTTTGTGCATTCCGCGATGACATTCACCTTGATTAAGCATAGTGTTAAAACTGAGTATGGCGCTGCACATTCAGTCTCTCTGTGTGTCTTTGTTCCTAAAGATCTCTGGCTGAGGAAGGAAGACCCATATTAAATGTGCGCCAAAGTCCAGAAACCCCACACCGTGTTCCTTCTCTCTGCCTCCTACTGCAGACTCCTCCAGCTCCACTGCTCAGCCTTCCCCCCTTGCTAGATCCTGGCCTCAAACTGTGAGCCAAAATGCAGACCCTTTCCTTAAACTGTCTGGAGTTTTGTCAGAACAACAAGTAAGATGTCTTAAAAAGAGCTGTTTCCAACGGACACAAGTAAAAGGCCCCTTTCCAACCTACATGCACCTTCTCTCTGTTGAGTACATCACGGTAGGCAAGTCTGAGTTTGTGGGTTTTTTTCTTCTAAGAAAAAGTTAGAAGAAACAGGGTTTTCCGGCTTCTTGGTACTGAAATGATTGGGTTTGGACTCTAGGACCCGTGAGGGTTCTTGTCCCATAGGGAAAATTAGAAACTACAAACACTTATCAAGAAAACTTGCTGAGCGGTGGTGGTCCATGTCTTTAATCCAAACACTCAGGAGGCAGAGGCAGGCATATCTCGGTGAGTTCAAGGCCAGCCAGGGCTGTGTAACAGAGAAACCCTGTCTCTAAAAACCAAAACCAAACAAATAATGAAAAAAGAAAACTTACAGCTTTCTGAGAAATTAACAGCTCCAATAAATAAAATAAAAAACACAGGGCCAGTGAGATGCTCAGCAGGTAAAAACACTTGGTGCCAAGCCTGGTAAAAAAAAGACAACTGACTCCCACAAGTCATCCTCTGACCTTCACATAAGTGTTCACACATACCAAAAAAAAAAAAAAAAAAAAATAGGGTTTTAAAAATAGAAGATACATATTCGTCCTAATATACAAAATTTCATACCCAATCACTCATGTAAAACTATGCCTAAAGTTATTTACTAAATCAGTCATCAATCAAAAACCTCAGATTCCAGAAGGCACAAATATAGCTATAACCTCAGGCTACAAAGAAACCAAATTATGTATGAAAGGCAATATACTCAAAAGTGCAGCAAAAGCATAGGACTCTACCACTCATGTGTAGAGAGAAAGATTTGTTGAGGATCAAACTCCCAATGCTGTCGGCGAGGAAGGCAGAGAGAAGCAAAATGGCAGAAAAGCAAGCACATTTTAAATGGCAGTCAACAGGGTGGGAGCTTTGAGCTGATACGGGTTGTCCGACTGACCCAGGACTAGACGCCCTTGCCCACGATAGTTGACCTTTGAGGGCAGATTAAAGATGGTCCCTGGAAAGTGGGAAGCTGCCTTAAGAGATCTGCTTTTCTAGGAAAGAGAAAAATGCCCCCAGCCTTCTTCTTACCAGCCAGAGTCCTGTTTGGGACCAGTGTCACCAGAATGGCCCTTTTAGAGCCTACTTTGGACCTAAGAGGAGGGGCAATCTATCCACTTGGAAATTATAAACTTATTTTTAATAACTCTTAGAATAACCAAACAACATTGAAATTATAGAATATTTCAAAATCACTGTACCACAAGAAATAGATAGGGCCCAAATGCCCACCTAATTAGGCAAAATTAATGAAATAGCACACAATTACCCCTGGGAGCTTCAGAAAGACAGTTATAGATATTGGCTGAAAATGAGACATAAGAATTCTTTTTGAAAGCAGGCTGGAAACTGGAATATTCATCCCCACCACCTCAACTCCTCTCAGATCAGCTCCCACCAGTTTCGTGTCTTCTTTTCAGAGTTCATTTTGTGTCAGTTTGAGTATCGCTTTTGCTTGCAGTTGGGTGTTGGGAAATTCACTTCCCCACTTATTCCCCACCCCAATTCCATATTGCCAATACGGATCCTACGCAGCCCATGTAGGGCTGGGGCGCTGTTATTAAAGACCCTGGGTAACTTGGAAGAATACTCATTTTTCCAGGACTTTCATATCTTTCATATATCCCTCCGCTTTACCACTGTGCTATAACACACACACCCCTTTCTTGTTTCCTTAAAAGGAATAATGTTGAAGCAGGACATGGTGGCACACACCTATTATCCCAGCACTTGATCCAGCAAGAGGATCAGGAGTTCAAGACCAACCTCGGCTACCCAGAGTTCAAGGCCAGCTGGGCTAGTTTAGATACTACCTCAAAAGAAACATTGTTGGCCTGGATCTTCTCTGAGTGCAGTCCCACCTCTGCATTATAGACCCACTAATCCCCTGACCCATCAGGACACTCAGGCTATGCCTCTCTTTTATCCCTGCCCCCCACACCCCACCACCATCCCCAAGTCCCTGCCTTGGTGCTGCGACCTGTGCTCTACTTTCAGAGTGCAGCTTCTGACTGCTAGGCCTGTCCCCTGGGGCAGCACTGTTCCCTGGGGGCATCACTGTCCCCTGGGGCAACAGTAGGGTAAGTGTTGGGGGTTCTGCTTTGGGTCTTTCTATGAACAGAAAAATGAATTCCTGTGCCACAGGGGAGGGGGGATCAAGGCTCTGCATCAACCCAGGTGGATATTTTAAACCCTTCCAAGGCTAGCCCAGAAACCTGATGGATCTCCAAGCTCCTCTGCCTGGCTGTTGTAATCCTATCTCATCTCTCCAGCCAGTGGGCTCTGTATTTGCTAGCTAAGATCCCTACCTTTCACCTGGCTAGCTAGGCTCTTACCCTTCTTAGTTCCACATTCCAGTCTGCCAAGGTATTGTTTCTTTTGATTCTGTCTCTGGTAGCCAATCGCATCTCTCACATGGTTTGGAGCCCTCTGGCTGGGCACCTGTCCACCTAAGAGGAGCTGTGCACTTCATTATATCATCACGTGTTCTCTTGTGGCTGTAGTCTTTGCTGCTGTGCTCCTCAGCACAGAAGCCCGCCAATCACATGAGTGATCAGCACAGAATCAGCCAGCTGCAAACAACCACATCTCCCCATGCTGCTCTTAAGAAGCTGCGTAGAGGGTAATGGGGAGACTCAAGGTCGTGGCTCGGCCTCTAGACAGTTGTAGGGTCAAACCAAAGGACCCTGCATTTAAAATGCAGAAGCTAAACTGGGAAACATCGAGTAGAGAGAGCTTCCCAAGAAAGCCTCTCCCTCCACACCAATCAAAGGAGGATGGACCATCTGGACCAGGAGGAAGAACGGGAGGAGCCCCCGATTTTTCCTCATCTTCATTCTCCTCACTGAGCAAAATTTCTAACTTTCATTTCTAACTTCTTTCTCTGGGTTTCCCAGAGAAGAAATACTCCACGTGTGGTTCCAGACTGCAGGAGTTAGGCCCATGGGCTGTGTGCGTAGTGGAAACAAGGAGCACCTTCCCCAAGTTCCCATCACTGCACCCTCTGCCTTCCACAGCTCAGCTCAGGGCACACCGACTGCTCAGATCCCTTCAGAAACTCCCTCGGGCTTGGCTCTTACCAGTAATGAGGTCACAATTTGTAGAACCAGGAAGGGAAACACATTGTTGAACTGAGGTTGCTATCTGCCTCCTTGGCCAGTGCCCAAATGAAGCAGCTTGGATTAAAAAGTATGAAGTTTCCATTGACTTTTAAAGGTTTCACTTTGGAGTAATCTGTTTCAAGATTTACCTCCCACACAACAAAAGAATAAGAAAGACTGCAAACAAGGGGCAGGTGCATGCCAAGAGGGGTGCATTTTCCTGGGGCTGTTTTGCCAGAGCTTTTGTGGGCAGAATTCAGGACAGCTATCAAACTAAAGGAAAGTTGAAGACTCATTTGGTTGTGGTACACTTGTTAGGAAAGAAATCACATTCACTAAACACCAATAAAATTTCTCTTTTAGCTGGGCGTGGTGGGTCGAATTTGTGATCTCAACACTATGCAAGTTCCAGGACAACCTAGGCTACAGACTAAGAAGAAAGTTTCTATTTTAAGAAACTTGAATATGGAAGGTGTATCCATATTTATGTATACATTCCGTATAGGAAGGTTCCTCAGATCCTGTCATCCTGTTGGGACTCCTCCAAGCAGGGAGCAGAGGATTCAAAGAGGAAGGCTGAGTTGCCAACAGACAAGTGGCAATATACTCAGTTTATGCCCTTAGCAAACTGGAGAGTTCAAGTTCAGACTATCGACTATCTAGCTAGCTGCAGCTATCAACAAAACCTGTAGCCACTTGGAAAGAGAGACCAGAAATTGAGGAATGGCCTCCAACAGATTGGCCTGTGGGCATGTCCATGGGGCATGATCTTGATTGATGATTGATGTGGGAGGTCCCAGCTCACGGTAGGCAGCGCCATCCCCAGGCAGAGGGTGTCTAGGCTGTATAAGAAAATGATCAGAACACAGACGTGGGAGCATACCTTCAAGTCTCATTCCTCTATGGTTTCTGCTTCAAATTCCTGTCCCGACTTCCCTTGGGGAAATTGTGACCTGGAAGTGTAAGCCAAATAAACTCTTTCCCCTTCAAGTTGCTTTTGGTCAGAGTGTTTTATCACAGCAATGAGGGTGCTAACATACACAGATCTGAGAGACCGAGCATTGAGAAATGTGTTGGTAAGGTATTCATCCACTGCTTGTGTGAGTATAAATAAACGCCACTGCTTTGGAGAGAATCTTACCTACAGGTACCAGAGAAGAGAAGTTTCAGGTACGGAGTTCTTCTCCAAGTTGATACACACTCCCCAAGTCATTCACTCATTTTCCAACCCAACACTCAGAGACATACCTTTTTAAAAATGGTGTGGGCTGGAGAGATGGTTCAGCTGTTAAAGAGTATTGACTGCTCTTCCAGAGGACCCTGGTTCAATTCCTAGCACCCACATGGCAGCTCATAACTGTCTATAATTCTAGTTCTAGAGGATCTGGCATCCTTACACAGACATACATGCAGACATGTAAGCAAAACATCAATGCACAAAATAAAAATAAAGAAATCATTAAAAAAGAGTGTGTGTGTGCCTGTGCATACTTGTATGCATGTGTGTGTGTGTGTGTGTGTGTGTGTGTGTGTGTGTGTGCATGTGTGTGCTTGCTCCTACCCATGAAGAAGAGATGTGTCAGATCCCTTGGAGCTTGACTTACAGTTGTTAGCCATGTGATGTAGGCTGGGAGTTGAACTCAGATGCTCTACAAGAGGACTAAGTGATCTCTCTAATTCCAAGAAATCTCATTTTTTCTCCCCAGTTAATATGGAGTTTCATGTAGTCCAGGCTGATCTTAACCTTTCTATGTAGCCAAGGATGGTCTTGAACTTCTGATCTTCCTGCTTCCATCTCTCCAGTCATGGGACTACAGTCATGTGCTTCTATACCCAGTTCATGTGCTGCTAAGAATCACATGTATATCTCAAATAAGCAACCCTATTCACTTAGCTACATCCACAGCCTGAGAAAATGTTATATTCGAACTCTAAGCAACACAGGCAAAGATGCTTCTTACAATGTTGATTGTAATAGTAAAAATCAGGACCGGCCTTAAAGATCTGTCAAAAGAGGAATAGTTAATGGACAGTGGCCGTTGCTGCAGAACCCTGTTATTTTTAGATTCCCCTTGCCTCAAACTTGAAACCATATGCAACCACTTATTTATTTAAAAATAAAAACGATTGTGGCAAGATACCCATAAGGTTATCGCCTTCAATCATTTAAACTTGGATAGGTAAGTAGCAAACAATTCACATTGTTACACAGATGGCCACAGCCTTCTCAGGAGCACATCTCAGCTTGCAAAAGTGAAACTCTGCCATGTTGAATAGTAAGTACCTCCCCACCCCACACCCCGCCTGGCAACTACCATTCTCTTTTCTGGCTGGTGCTGATCACACTGGAGCCATAAGGAGTTCACTCATATCACCTAGAAAGATGTCCAGATGTCCTCAAGGCTCATCCATTTGAAGCACACTTCTGAACCCCCCCTTCTTAAAGCTGAACAGTATTGTTTATTTTTATTTTATGTGTCTGAGTGTTTTGCCTGAACTTATGTAGGTACATCACATGCATGCCTGGTGCCCTTGAAGGCTAGAAGAGGACATCGGATTACTAGACACTGGAGGATGGTTGGGAGCCAGCACACCGGGGCTGGGAACCAAACCTTTGCACTTAACTGCAGAGCCATCCTCCAGCTCCCCGAAGTGTATCTCATTGTATGCATATGCCATCTTGTGCTTTCACTGTTCAGGTCTTGTGAATAATGTTGATACTAGACTGTTTTTAGCTTGGCATCAGTGGTTTGTTATCATCAAAAAGGATCTATTTCCAATATAAGCATTGTTCTTTTAAAATGAAACCCAAGAGCAACCCTGTAGCCCACAAGAGGTATTCCATCCTTACTTCAACCATTTTAAAGACATTTAAACCATTTAAAGACAGAAGAATATGTTCTTTAACGCTGGAGAACTTTTCATTACTCTTTTATCTTTTTGAATATAAGATTTTTAAAATGGTTTTTTGGGGACACAGTTTTATGCACCCCATGTTAGATTCAACCTCAACTATGTAATATAGCTGAGAATGGCTTTGAACTGATCCTCCTGCCTCAGCCTTCTGAGTGTTGGGATTACAGGTGTGCACCATCATGTCCAGTTCTGAACATAGGAATTTCACCTTACCTCCTAGAAATCCAATTTCATACAATATGTGTTTATGCTAAAAAAAAATCTATGCTATACTTCTTGACCAAGTAAAGCACACAACTAAAATTTTAATTGCCTGTAACCATATTTCTCTCTCTCTCTCTCCTTCTCTCTTTCTCTCTCTCTCTCTCTCTCTCTCTCTCTCTCTCTCTCTCTCTCTTTCAAAAGGATTTACTCTGCTTTTCTGCTTCAGGGAACACATCCCAGTTTGCTAAGGAAGCTATAGCAGCATGAGCAGGAAGCTGGATGGTCACACTGTATCCACAGTCAGGAGGCTGAGTGTGAACAAGAAGTAGAAACAGGCTGTAAAACCCCAAGGCCGTCCAAAGTGCCCCACATCATCCAGTAAGGCTCTACAACCTTCACAAAGGAAGCACCACTAGCTAGGGACCAGTGTTCCAACCAATGAACTTGTGGGAAGCATTTCATATCCAACACACAGTAGCTCCACAGAAACCAGCTGATACGCACATACCTGCCTGATGTGTAGGAAGTACCTCATATATCCAGTAGTAAAATAATAATGTGAGAATATAGGAAAAATGGGTCCAAGTTTCATCAGTTTCCTCTATTTTGTCTGTTAAAAAAATATGTCATTAAAATCAACCATTTCACTTCATTTCTACAAGTCTTTAATTTGGCTGTTAAAAAGAGTTAAGTACGTGGTTCATGGTGACTTTAAAAAAATAACCTTCTGGCCAGGCAGTGGTGGTACACGTCTTTAATCCCAGCACTTGGGAGGCAGAGGCAGGCGGATTTCTGAGTTTGAGGCCAGCCTGGTCTACAGAGTGAGTTCCAGGACAGCCAGGGCTACACAGAGAAACCCTGTCTCGAAAAGCATATATATATATGACCTTCTGCAATTATGTCAGTGAAGTAAGTCAGAGCCAGACAAGTTACACAAGGTAGATGTGTGTGTGGTGTATGAAAGTAGAAGGTGCCTAAGGAAAGGAAGCTATCTTAGAGGTGGGGAATAAAGTTGTGGGCTTTTAAACACTTTTATTATTATTTAAGTATATATGTGCATGAGTTTAGAGGCATCTCCTGGAGCTGGAATTACAAGCAGTTGTGAACTGCCTGATGTGGTAATGGGAATTGAACTCAGGTCCTCTATAAGATCAATGTATGCTCTTAACCACTGAACCATCTCTTTGATCATCTCTCCAACCAGGGTTATGTTTTGTTTTTTTTTTTAAGTCATGTATTTATGTGTCAAGTTGATTGGACATAGGAGTGGATTATTGTGGTTGGTTTTAGTGTCCCTGAAAACAAGTCTATATGGCCATGATTGACATGGGAAGAACCACCCTTATTGTTAGAGTGTTCTGGTACCAGCCCAGATTAAAGAGGTTGTCAACGGAAGGCCATCTCACCCTTCCCCCAACTTAGTTGATTTGCTCTACTTCCGCAGTGGCTGCTGGTTCCAAGTTCTCGTCCCGGGAACCGGCAGCTCTCCAGGAATTTCCCAGCTCCTGGCACCAGATTGGGACTACTGAGCCACTGAGCCTTGTGGACTATGGGTTGCTCCTCCCAACCCCAAGGAGGTACAGCCATTGTGGGATTACTCAGACTGCTGACACACCTAGCCTCAGGTCTGAGTAGGTACTGGGCTCTTGGCTCTCAGGAGTGATTTTGTTGTCGTAACTGTTTATCTGTTATCCCATTGGCTCTGTTGCTTTAGAGAACACTGGAGAGAGCAACAGAATAGATGTGACTGGAAAGCAGAAAGGGCACCATTTGGAAAGAGGAAGGGACCAGTGAGAGGGTAGCAGGGCAGATGGGAGAGGGTGGTGAAGGAGGATAGAACAAAAAATCATGACACATAAATGTGAAAATGCCGAACTAAACCCGTGGCTTTGCATGCTAACTTAAAAATCAATGCATTTTACTTATTAAGTTTTATTTTATTTTATGTGTACATGTGTGCCTATGTGAACCTTTGTCACCTGTGGACATCCCCAAGGAGTCCAGAAGAGAGCAATGAATACCCCAGAGCCACAAGCAATATGAGTCTCCTCTACATGAGCACTGGGAACCAAACTTGGTCCTCTGGAAGAACAAGTGCTCTTAACTTCTGAGTCTTCTCCCTGCCTCCTATTTTCTGGGACAGGGTCTCATCATGTAGCCCTGACTAGCTTCAAATTCACCAAGATCCACCTGCCTCTGCCTCCCCAGTGCTGAGAATAAAGACGTGGCCCACCACACCCAGCCAATAAAAGTTTAAAGCAAAATAACATATAATATCACATTAGAGTTGCTTAGGATGGTGTTAGGGGTGAGTGGATGGGGGCACTGGTCTCTCTTCTGTTGCTCCTTATAACTGAGTATCAGCACATAATCATCTCACAGTGAAAACCTCTGTCTTAAAAGTAAATGGGGGAGTGTTCAGCTCTTGATGAAATTGGTAGGCCCCGATAGGTCTATTTCTACATACTTATGTAGAAATATGTAGAATATTACCTATGTAGAAATACGTATTTCTACAATGAGACCGAGTTTAGCATCTATGATTTTCCTCTTTTGTTTGCTTGCATGTGGTGTAAGCACTGAAAACCTTAATCTGGCACATAAACAGTTGCTTTGTTACAAGTCACTAGTCTTTTGACTTTTGCCAAAAACTTTTTTGCAAGAATAAAAAATTAGCAAGCACAATAGTGGTCTTCCTTCAAATTTCACTTCGTATTGTTTACTTATTTATTGCATTGTGTGTGCACACGTGCATGCATTTGCCATGCTGCACATGTGGAGGTCAACGGGACAACTTCTAGGAACCATTTTTCTCCTTCAATGTTGGGTTCCAGGTCAAATTCAGGTCATCAGGCTTTCCAAGGAGGCGCTTCCACACGTGGCATTTATGTGAATGGCATGTTGTCAGAGGACAACTTGACAGTCCAAGGGATCGAACTCAGATCATCAGGCTTGGTAGCAAGCATCTTACAGGCTTAGTCATTTTGCCTTCAGCCCCTGAATAAATATTTCTTGAAGACCAGGTATGGCGCCCAGTATAAACATGAACACAGTCAGGCCTCTTCTTCAAGAGGCCATGGATCTGGTAGGGAAGTCCAGATATGCTCAAGATCCAGGTAACACAGAGAGGGATGTGCATGGTCCTTATAGCTTGGAACTGGGAATAGTGGGGAAGCATAATTCCATCAGGAAAACTGCCTCATTGATCTGATGTTTATTTTATTTTGTCTTGTTTTGTTGAGATGGACTTTTATGTAATCCAGGCTGGCCTTGAACTTGCTAGTAGCTGAGGATGATTTGAATTCCTGATTCTCCTGCCTCTACTTTTAATGTGCTAGAATTATAAGTGTGCACCACACTACACTGCTCGAGCTGAGTCTTAAAGAAGGGTTTGTAAGCAGAGAACAGTACACTCAATGGTGCTGAGGCAGAAGTGGGAGAGTCTCCTTTGAGGATAGATACCAACCCTAGGAGAAGTGAAGCAGTCAAATGGAAAGAACAGAGATGGGGCCATGGGATGAGCATTTCAGGGTCTCACAGGCAGCATATAGGACCAGCCAACATTCTCATAGACTTTCATGAGAAACCCTTTTGGTCCCATGTACTGAGCTAGCAGGATGAGATTTTCACTGGAAGAGATCAAAATAAAAGTAAGTTGATCATTTCAGAAACCATCACAAAGGCCCAGGCTAAACCTAAAAGCAGTCTAGTTGAACTTGGGGGTTCCGGGGGGGGGAAATAAAAATGAAGAAAATGAGATTGTTCTTTTTATTATGTATATATGTATTATTTGTATGGATATATGTGTGTGTATGCATGCATGCATGTATATCTATATATATGTGTGTGTGTGTGTGTGTATATATGTATGCATACATGTGTGTATGCATGGAAATATATGTGTGTGTATACATGTATGCATGCATATGCACCCATGCATGTATATGTATGTGTATTTATGCATGTATATATGTGCATATGTGCGTGTGCATGCATGCATGATATATTTGGGTGTAGTATGAGGATTTTACATGTGCTAAGTGAGCACTCTACCGCTGAGCTACCTCCTGAGTCCCTGATAGATATGTTTATTCTTTGAGCAATTCATTCATGTGTACAATGTTATTTTGATATTGTCACCATCACTCTTGCCCTCCAACTTCCCCGAGACCTCCCATCCCCCTTTCTCAACTTCATGTACCCATTCTCCTTTTTTAATACATGCTGCCCATATGCACATGGGTGTGGGGCTGTCATCCACTGGAGCATGGTCAGCCTACCAGGGACCACACTCCTAAAGAAAAGGAGGAGTGATGCTCCCTCTCTTAGTAGCCATCAATTGACAACAGAACCTACACTAGTCGTGGGGCCCCAAGCAAGTGCCCTTCTTCTATTATGCTCTATTATTGACTGGCTTGATCTTCTTTAGGTCTTGGGCAGGCAACAACAGCTGCTATGAGTTCATAACTGAACAGAGTTCTCAAAAGGTGAAATATAAATGGCCAAAAGATATTTTTAGCTCCCAGGGGAATATAACTTAAAACTACTTTGAGATTTTCTCTCACTCTAGTTAGAATGACAACAAATGCTACCAAGGATGTGGGGAGAGGGGAATCTTCATGTGCTGTTGGTTCCTAATCAATGCAGCTACTGTAAAAATCCGTTAGAAGATCCCTCAAAAGGCTAGAAATAGAACCACTATGTGACCCAGTGTATTAGGGATTATTTGGGAGTCTCTAAATGAATAATTGTTAGTATTAAAGTGTGTATTTTAATTCTAACAATTATTGGATACGCACACACACGCACACACACAGAATATGTTAGCATGATTTATAACCCATGGTCTGAGCAGCCCAACAATGGCTGTCTCCTGACAGAAAGGCCAAGGATCTGGCAGTTGTTCAGTCCATGAAGATGGAGTCTCAGCAGTCCCAATCTGGTGCTGGAGTCCCAGGGAGTGAGTTTTGAGACCATGTTGGAATCCTGAATAAGTAGGTTTTAATACCAGTGAAGGTACAGAATAGATGAATTTACCAGTGAGAGTGAGGGCAAGCAGGCAAAAAGTGAAAGCTTCCTTCTTCCATATTCTTCTATGTAGGCTGTACTAGAAGGTGTGGCCCAGATTAGGATGGATCTTCCACTTCATGTAATCCAACCAAGAAAATCTCTCACAGGTGTGATCAGCTACTAGGATTTAATTAACTCCAGATGTAGTCAAATTGACAACCAAAATTAGCCATCACAGTCAGCTCTACTCTCCCGGGAATTTACCCGAAGGATGACATATCCTACTGTAGAGACATTTGCTTATCCATGTCCAGTGCTCTCTATTCACAATAGCTAAGACTTGTGAACAGCCTAGGTGCCCATTGACTGATGAGTAGATGATAATGAAAATGTGGTCTCTATACACAATAGAATTTTATTCATCTGGAAAGAAAATTGAACGTGCAGATTAATGAAGCTCTCAACCATAATCAAAGAAGCTAGCACAGGGGAAGGTGGTCAAAGTCAGAGAATGCTGAGAGTACTGTGGAGTGCCGGCCATAAATGGGACCAACACATCACACCCCATCCCGCAAGCATCAAGGGATGTCATGGAAGGGGAGGAGGAAAGATCCTAAGAGCCAGAGGTTGCTAAAACAGTATATTCTAGATGTAACAGAACCTCTTGACAGGTCTTTGTGACTGAGATCAATCGAGGTCCTGATATCTGCAGAGTTACCTGTACCATCCCTGAGGGAAGCAGAGGGCAACTTCAGAGTCATGGTTCCGGGTGGTCTCTGCTGTCTGTGGCACAAGAGCCCCATTGACAAGTGTCTTACCCTCTGCTGTAATTCCGACTTGCATAAGTTAAAGTTATTTCACTCCCATGTTTTAAAGCCGTAAGGACAAGCTCACCCCAGGTGCTTTATTTTTCTATTGCTGTGATAAAACACTATGACCAAGGCTTCTTATAGAAGGGAACATTAAGGTTCCAGAGAGACAGGAGTCCATCACCATCACAATGGGAAGCATAGTGATGGGCAGGCAGGCATAACACTGGGGCAGTAACTGAGAGCTCACATCCTGATCCGCAAAGAGGAAGTAATGAAAGGACACACTGGGAAATCTTTTGTAACTTCAAAGCCTTCCCACAGTGACACACCTTCTCCAACAGAAAATCACACCTCCTAATCCTTCTCAAACAGTTCCACCAACAGGTGGCCAAGTATTCAAACAAATGAGCGGGTTGGATCATTCTCATTCAGACCAGCTCAAGGGGCTAGTGCTATATATTCTATCACATCTTAAGAAAGAAAGTGTCAGCTACAGTGGCATATATCTTTAACCTCAACACTGATGAGACAGAGGCAGGCAGATCTCTGAGAATTTGAGGCTAGCCTTGTTTACATAGTGAGGGAGTTCCAGGCAAGCCATGGCTACATAGTGAGAATTTGCCCTTTAAAACCAGGAGGAGACACTTGTGTGACCGAGCACAGTCATTGTTCTTTGTGAGTATAACCCCATGTGAGTATCACAGGATAGGTTGCAGGAGATCAGTTGCTATGATGGATAGGCACAACCCCAGCCTGCACACCTGGGCTACAGAAAGCCAGCATGTCAGAACATGTACAGTCACATCAGCTCTGCTGCCTGCCTCAGGGCGGATGTCATTGTGGTTAACATTCAGAACCCACCAGCTTCTGTGAAAATATTATTGGGGTCACAGAACCTCTTTGGAGGGTTTGACATGTTGCTTTGGCATTCCCCTCACCTCCTCCCATGATGCTCTGTACAAAGGGGGATGGCACCCCCATGGCTGAGCTTTCTTATCTGCAAGACTTGAAGACTCTATGCTAGCTATAGCTCACTTAACGGAGATTGAGATGGAATGGTCAATTTCACCCCAAATCTACCCATCATCATACTTGGGGATGGTTCTGAAGATCCACATAACTGAGGGTTGACTGTGGTCCTCATCTGAAAAGGCATATTTTTGTGTCTTTCCATCCTCTTCCATGTTCTCCTGACTGTATACTTTGACCAGCAGGCTCCTGTGAGCATTCTCCTGTAGGAGGAGAGGTGACCAGATAAAATGGGAAATTGTCGTGTAAAGCAAGATTTACTGTGGGTGGCCTAAACCTACCTGCTTTCTTGTAGTCCTCATTCATGTAAGTTAAGAGAAGCACTGCATCTTTCTAGCCAGCCAGCCACATACACCACTCATGCACACACAAACACACACTCACACTCACACTCTCTCTCACACACACACCATATGCACACAAATATATACACACACTACACACACATATATATACAGTATATGTGCATACACATCCATGCATGAATACACACTGTACTCATACACACACACTATACATACCCTTCCAGACACAGGCATGCATATACACTTGCTGGTCATTACAAAGGGTTTCCCTTTTTTAACGTGCTCATCTTCCGCTTGAAAGCATTATGTGAGGCATGAGTGAGACAGTTCCAAGGGTAAAGCAACTTGCTGACAACTTGACTTCAATCCCTGGGACCCACATAGTAGAAGGAGGAAACTGACCCCCATAACTTGTCCTCTGACCTGTAGTGCTTAGGTATGTGAGAATACACACACACTAAATAAATAAATGTATCTTTTGAAAATTGAAAGTGTTATGTGCACTTTATGAATTCAGTGATACAATGTATCAGGAATAATGTTTCTTTTCATACCACAGTCTTGGTGGTACAGTAATTATTTAAAATGGGAACCAGCTTAAAGGCCTACTAATAGAACAAAATAAACTAAACAGCTATGTGAAAGAAATGACATGGCTCTCCAACTGCTAGTGTGAAAAGTTTGTCTTCTATTATCAAGTAAGAAACTTGAAAATAGACTTGGTAACACTCTCCCTGTAACAAATGATTTGAAATGATAAATATCTGTGCCCAGATAACATCTAGGAGCTACAGTCAACTGTTACCATGGTTTTACTTGAAGAACTGAGGGGAATGAGGAGAGATGAGACAGAGGGCTTTCTCTGTACTTATTCTTGTACTGTCTTGCATTTTAAAATTTATAGTTGATTATATGTATGCATCTGTGTCTGTGTGGGGATGCACAAGTGTGGGGTTGCAGGTATGCATACTCAAGAGTGTGGAGGCCCAAAGTAGATATCTTTCATTATTCTCCACTTTATACACTGAGACGGGGTCTCTCCGTTGAACCCATAGCTCACTGATTCTGCTAGTCTAGCTAGTCGGCTTGCTTCAGGCATCCCGTCTCTTCCTCCTGGCAATGGGTGCTAGGGATCCGAACTCAGGACTTCATGCTTGCATAGCAAATACTTTACCCACTGAGCCATCTCTCCAGCCCCTTATGTCACATTTTTTTTCAGGAATATATTATTCTTGTAATTTAAGAAGCCACTTTAGAAGCCACAGTAGTTACTGTGCTGGCCACGAAAGGCTGTTGACCTAAGTTCTATCCCCAGAGGCCAAGTCGAGGTGGGAGAAGAGAACTGACCCCACGGAGCTGTTTTCTGATTTCCACACTCACACTGTGGCATGTATGTTCCTTCTCACACACACACATCACCCACATTCACACAAAATAAGAATACACTACATTAAATGATACTTTAAACAACTCTAAACATAAAAGGTTAGAGTCAGTATTTGAGTATTGTTAGAGTAGGAAGCATCGAGATCGAGCAGTTTCTAAAAGCCCACCTAATACCTGTTTGTATATATCAGCCATATGGAGCTTGGTGGCTCAAGCTTGTAACCCTAGCACCCTGGAGACTAATGCAATTGGATTACCGTGAACTAAATTGTAAGATCTAGGCCAGCCTAGGCTACAGAGTTGAGATCTTGTCATCAAACATAAACAACACAACAACAGGCAAACCTCTTCAGAGGGGTGCAGTTCAGCAAACCCAGGTTAGGGTGTAACATCAATAACACACACCATCCAACACTTGTTTGTGTAAACTGGACATGGTGGCTATACCCAGCACTGGGGAGACTGCTGCAAACAGATTGCCACTGGGCAGAACTCAGATGTGGGGTCCAGACTGCCAGGCAACCTGCCTCCAACTAGAATGAAGCAGTAATGTGTAAGGTACATCCTATATGGGATTCTAAGTGGAAAACCCCACTAAGTGCAGTCACAGACAATCAAGAAAGCACATCCCTGATTCTGGCAGCTTTCAAGATGGTAGTGGGCAAGAAGGAATGAAGTCTATGTACTTCAGGGACAGAGAGGAGTAAATGTCTGCACCCGAGATTCACCCAGGACACACACATGCATACAAGCAACAGAGAAAGTCAAAGAGAAAGCCAGATGGCAGAGGCCCTGGCATTTGCCAGGCAGAGAGCAGCAAGAGCTTGGAAATGCAGGAGTAAGTAAGCAACAGGGGAAACATCTGTCTATGAGGCAGTGGCTGCAAGTGCATGGCAAAGCCAGGGACAGTGGCTTGGGTGGAGCTAGCACCTACCCAAGGGCTGGGTTAGTCCCCAACCCGGTCAGGGAGCTGTTTTCATCTAGCTGTGCTGGTCATGGGGTGTTGCTGTCAGATCCCCTGGATAACAGTCATGGTCAAAGTATGTAGCTGGATGACCCAACTGGAGAGAATTTGGTGTGGAGGCTGTTGCCAAGGTTGTAAGAAGGGATGAGACCACGAAGTGAGTTTTGTCCCCTGGGTGGGAGGCTAGGGAAGGATATTGTCAGCAGCTAAGAGTGCTCAAAGTTCCGGTTGAACTGTCCCCTTGCAAATCCCCTTGATGGGAGGTGTAAGGCCCTTCTGATTAATGTCTGGTCTGCTTTGCTGGAATTGCTGTAAATTCTCTTTCCACTCAACCTCCAGGCCTCATTGAACAGGCAAGAAGCAAAAAGACAAAAAGACACTAAGAATTGGAAGAACAGGAGGGTCTAGAATTCAAAGCCAGTCTTTACTGTGAAGTGAGTCTGAGGCAAGCTTGAGCTACCCAAGACTCTGTCTACAAGAAAAGAAAAAGGAGAGCCAGGCCGTGGTGGCGCACGCCTTTAATCCCAGCACTCAGGAGGCAGAGACAGGTGGATTTCTGAGTTCGAGGCCAGCCTGGTCTACAGAGAGAGTTCCAGAACAGCCAGGGCTACACAGAGAAACCCTGTCTCAAAAAAAAAAAAAAGAAAAAGGAGAGGGGACACTGCTCTCTCTTCGTGTACTGTCACTCATATTAGTTTATTAAGATTTTAATCTTTCTCCTTCTTTCAGTCATTCTTGCAAAAGAGCCCCTTTCCAAGCATTTTCTCTTCGTCCAGATCTCAGTTTTCAAACCAACACCCCACCCCCCACTCCCACCCCCTCCACCCCCGCTCTGCAAGGCTGCATTCTCTCTCTGAGTTCCCAGGCCCCTAAGAAGGTGCTAACTTTGAAAAGAGGAGGCTAACACTCTTTCGTGGGGACTTTGGGTGACATCATATCCTCAAATAGGAAATCAGCTCTGTCTGCAGCCGGCTAAGGGAGCAGTTTCCTCACCCTCCACACCTCCCCACCACCCTCATCACCACCCCCCCCCCCCCAGTTCCTGGGCCCCTTCCCTAGAGCCCTAGCTTGACCTAAGGTGCTGGTGGGGAGCACACCATGGCCTCACGGCTGAGCTGCATTCTGTCGCTGAACCTGCTACTGCTGGGTGAGTTGATGATCCCGGGAAGGGCAGGGGCTGGAGCACATCAAGTGTTCGGGGACTCGTGACTCAGCCTCCTAATCTGGCACCTGCAGATGTTGTCACTAGGCTCCAGAGTTCGGGACAGATCATAATGTCGCCAAAGAAAATTGACGCCAAACTTGGCCAGAAGGTGAAGCTGACATGCGAATTGCTGTGGGACATTCCGCAAGGATGCTCTTGGCTCTTCCAGAATTCCAGCTCTAAACTCCCCCAGCCCACCTTTGTCCTCTATGCATCTTCATCCCGGGTCAAGCTGAACGATAGGCTGGATCCGAAACTGTTCTCTGCGGAGAAGCACCAGAACAAGTACATCCTCACCCTGAGCAAGTTCAGCAAGGAAAATCAAGGCTACTATTTCTGCTCAGTCACCAGCAACTCAGTGATGTTCTTCAGTAGTCTGGTGCCGGTCTTTGAGAAAGGTTTGGAGGAGGTCCCTTCTCCTGGATTTTAGGGGTCACATCTGAACATGTTTCACACAGACTCCCTCTTCTTAAATCTCTTGGGGCCCCTTGGAGGCTACTTCTACTCTGTCCCCATTTTACAGACCAGAACTGAGGCTGAGGTGCTGGGTGGGATTGGAAGTGACTTTTAATACCCTGGATCTGGATGGAATGGGGTCTGGATGCGTGTGTGATCCTGCCCCTGTTGGCTCCAGGATAGAGTTCTGGTATTGACTCCAGCTTTGGGTTGGTGGAAGGCTGCACCCGCCTAGCTGCTGGATCTGGTCTAGACGCATTGGCCCCAAATCACACTTGGCTCCGCGTATGCGAGCAGCGGAGTGGTCCTGCATGTATCCAGGGGTCCTTTCTTCCTTTCGATAAAAGTCAGGAAAAGGCTCCTTCTCCGGTAAAGGCTAAGCGGAAATGGGTTGGTGCATCCACAAGTCCAGCCTGACCCGCAGGCACTCTGTTGCTTTTGCAGTGAACTCTACTACCACGCCAGTGCCAGTGCGGCGAGCTCCTACACCAGTGCCCCCTACCGGGACATCCGGGCCCCTGAGACCAGAAGCTTGCCGGCCCGGGGCGGGTGGCTCAGGTTAGGTAGCCTCGTGGTCCGCGATTGGGGAGTGCATATAGCCTGGGGAGGTGGGGGTGTTACTTGCCAAGGGACCTACCTGATCTCGGAGGGAGACCTGGACCGGGAGGAGTACTGGGGAGGGGTTGGGGGCTGTCCCAGCGGGTTTCTAAATTCCGTTTATTCGAATCTTGTCAGTGGAGAGGACAGGATTGGAGTTCGCCTGTGATATTTACATCTGGGCACCCTTGGCAGGAATCTGCGGGTTCCTTCTGCTGTCCCTGGTCACCACTCTCATCTGCTACCACAGTAAGTCCTGGGGAGTACCCTGTTTTGTGCTTCAGAAGGAGTCTGTGCTTTGTGCCGGCTCCAGACAGCCCTTCTGGGAGAGTTTAGGTTGGGGAGGGGGAGCGCTCCAGCTGACCTGTAGGACCAGTGCAGCCATCTTCCTTTCCTTCCTTGAAGGCAGGAGACTGGTAGGCCACCCCGCTGCTCTTTCCACCCTCTGGGAACTTTTCTGAACAGAACTCTCCAGAACCAGGGAGGCGACCTATGTAGCCCTGAGATCCGGGCTCAAGAAGGCTGAGTCAAAACCATGGCTGGCTTGAGATTTGCCCTTGACCCCACCTCACAAACCATTCATTCTTCTGAGTCTATACAGGTGACCACACCAGCCAGGTCTACAGATTCCCAGATCCAATCACATCTGCTCTCACAATGCCTCTTTCTCCCCAAGAAAGGGTTTCATTTCATGTTGTCAAGGCTAACCTAAAACTAGTTAGGTAGCCTAGGACAACCCCAAACTTCTGATCTGATCCTTCTGCCTCCCTCCATTTGGGAGTGCTGGGACTACAGGCATAGGCCACCAAACCAAATTTAAAATGGTTTGTTTGTTTGTTTATTTATTTATTCATCCATTCATTCTTGACAGGGTTTCTCTGTGTAGTCCTGGCTGTCCTGGAGCTCGCTCTGTAGACCAGGCTGGCCTCGAACTCACAGAGATCCCACCAGCCTCTGCCTCCCAAGTGATGGGATTAAAGACTTGGGTGACTAAGCCCAACTAAAATGCTTTATTTTTAATTGAAACTTGAGGAAAGAGTAGGCAAAGTAGTGTTCACTCCAAATCTGAAGAGTTCTGAGCCTCAAAGGTCTGGAGTAGAGGAAGCTATTGAAATGGTATCTGGAGACTTCAAGAGGTTATTCATTTTCCCTTCTTCCTTGTCCAGGGAACCGAAGGCGTGTTTGCAAATGTCCCAGGTGAGTAAAGTCTCTGAACTGTAGGTCTGCTCACCCTGGGCAGCTGTTGTCCCAGTGGCATGGCTGCTGGTTTGGGAATCTTTCCCAGAGAGAGGTCATGCCAGTGAAGTCCTAGTGGTAGGGCACCAGGAGTCTGCCAGTCCCTGATCAAGGAGAAGCAGAAAGCTGGTGAGGTATTGGAATTCACCCCTGAAAAGAGGGAGGACATCAGGAGGGCTCAGGGGGAGAGCGGCTGGACTAATTGTGTAGCCTGGGGTATACAGAGAGCGAAGCCTGGGGGAGGGAAAGCCTGGGGAAGGATTTCAGTGTTTTCACGACCTGGAGTGAACTTGGTAGCTTCTGCAAGACAATCACTTACCTTTACTTTTTCCTGAATACTCTCATTTTAAAATGTAAAATAGAAAAGCCTGTCCTAGCCAGAAAACCCAGAGCTATGCAAATTATCTCCCTCAAGGCTGTGTGTGTGTGTGTGTGTGTGTGTGTGTCTACAGGAGCCATTCTGGTCTCTTACCAAGTCCTGAAATAGCATCCACTTTTAGTGTGACATCAAGCTCAGCTCTGGATTCTCAAGTTTGGGCTACCAGGATAAAAATCGGGCCACCTGCTGACTTAAAACAATCAGCTTCTAATCTCATCCTCCTGGGACTCCAGAAGATTCCAGGAAGCCTAACTGGGCTCAGATGCTGCTTCAGCTGCCTGAGAGTTGTGTGACCGGAGGCAGGGTCTTTAAAACCTCCTGAACAGTGCAGACTCCTCTTTGGGTGCCTGAGGGCTAAAGGAAAGGGTGGCTGTGATAATGCATTCATTAATGCCTAGGGACAAGTTCTCAGAGCCATCAAAAATAGAGGGTGTGTGTGTGTGTGTGTGTGGTACTACTTTAAAGAAATTCTTCGCCACAATGATCGTTGGTCTCCTGCATCTCTTTTAGGCCCCTAGTCAGACAGGGAGGCAAGCCCAGACCTTCAGAGAAATTGGTGTAAAATGGCTCCGCCAGAAAGCCACAGCTACTACATGACTTCAGAGATCTCTCCTTGCAAGAGACCAGGCCCTTCTCTTTCAGAGTTCTCTGTATTGTTTTAGTGGGGGTGGGATGGGTACAGTTCCTTTTTCTTTATGAATTCTCTTTGACACAAAACATACTTGTATGAGCACAATGGGGTAACGAGCAGATCGTAACACCAGAGCTAGTTCCAGTTTCAGGGTCCACGTAGCTGGTGGCCTCAGCACCTACTTGACGATATAAATCTCCTGTCTGCCCATCATATAGAAGCTGAAGATCAGAGATGGGAACAGCAGGATCTTTAGACCAGGAGAGAACCCTCACTAGCTGGTGCAGGGATCTTGCCCCCATCCCCTGAGCTCTCTGTTTAGGTTTGTGTCTTTGGTGGCATGCTTGTGCCTCAAACCACAAGGGAGCAAGTGGCATGAACCTGTGATCTGCTCAGCTCTGGCTGTGAGCATCAGACATAACAAACTGAAGACAGGAGAACTGCCTTTAGCAGTGCCAGTGGACATCAGAGCTCCTTGTAAGGAACTGGGAAACTGCTGGCAGTCCAGTGGAGGGTATGGTAAATCTGGGAAACAGCCCTCTGTCACTGAAGACTCTAGCAAAACTCAATAAATGCTATTCAAGCCACCACTGTGAAACTCCTATGGAATTATGATTCTCTCGGCTCTTGTACAGAGGGTGAGGTTTGACAGATACGATTCAAGCATCAGAGAAGCTGTAGGCAGGCTCTCTCCCATTTCTAAACATTAGACTGGGATGTGCTCCTGGGATCACCAGCATGTTTAGACTCTTGGAGAACATTCAGATGTGAGGATGAGGCAGAAGAGACATGGGGGGAAGGGTCTGACTGTCAAAACTGTTGGCCCAGAGAATTTCCTCTCACAGTAAAAATAAGCAACAGATACTATGCAATAAAAACCTGAAGGAACTAAGAGTCACCCATGATCCTTAATCTATTGTTATTATTTTATACCTGATTAGTTCCTATGCATATATATGTAAGAAAAATATATACCCTGGGTTTTAAAACAACAGTTTTTGTAAGCAGACTTGGTAAATAAACATTTATAATATCATTTAATGGTTAAATAGCATTTCATGGTTTGGCTGTACCCATTTAGGATTAAATTGTTTCAAACTCCCCCCACTTTTATACTATTAAACTTTGCACAAACCTCTGGATTTGTTTGTTTTTGTTGTTGTTCAAGAAAGGGTCTTGTGTACAGGCCAGACTTGAGTTCCCTGTGTAGCTGAAGAGGACCTTGAATATCTGATCTCTCTGCTACCACCTCTGAGTGCTGGGATTCAGACATGTGCCGCCATGCTGTTTATGTGGTGCTGCATGTTGCTGTAGGCAATTAACCTCTCAAATATTCCCAGCAGTAGCAGCTCGAGTTCTTTGCTACCTGCCTTAATGTTCTGGGTTCCTGAATGAAAGACATACAAACACACACACACACACACACACACACAGAGAGAGAGAGAGAGAGAGACAGAGACAGAGACAGAGACAGAGACACAGAGAGAGAGAGGGCCTTATATTTAATATGCCTTAATCAGCCCAATGGTTGGGCCACTCCCAAGCTCCCACATTGCCAACACCTCTCCTCCAATACTGCTGAGTTATTACTTACTAAAATCTATATTCCATTCTTGCTACCCTAGACTGAATTGGGGGGAAGGGGCAGCTCTTCCCTGGCTCTTACATGACTGGTATGTTCTCTGTCCTGCACCTCTCAAGCCTAGATCTTATTCCCTTCCCAGTATGGGGATTATTCTTTTCTCCTGCCCCCTTGCCCATGAATCCTAAAGTCTTGCCTGTCTCCCTGCCCAGCCATTGGCCACTGGCAACTTTATTTACCAGTCGGAACCAACTAGGGGCAGGGACCCTCAGTGTCTTACATGTGTGATTCTCATGCAATTTTGGGAACCCAAATAATATAACACAAGCATTAAACCAAATCCACAACACTGCTGTATAGCCATACAAGCATTCTACCAACTGCACTACACCACCCACTCTGACATGGTTTTCTTTAAGGTATGTACCTGTTTGGTTTTTTGTTTTGTTTTTTTTTTTCGAGACAGGGTTTCTCTGTGCAGCCCTGGCTGTCCTGGAATTCACTCTGTAGACCAGGCTGGCCTCTAACTCAGAAATCTGCCTGCCTCTGCCTCTCAAGTGCTGGGATTGAAGGCGTGCGCCACCACTGCCCGGCTAGGGTATGTACCTGAAAGTAAAATTATCAGGTCTTTCTCCGTTACCTTGGACCATTATCACATTGGTCAAAATGGATTGATCAACTCTTCCGTTGCCTTCCTTTTCTCTTGGTGACAGATGAGATGACAATTCTTCCACCAGCAATCACAAAATCTCCACTTTTTTGTCGAGATAAAATGTGCATGCTGGGGTAGGGGAATATAAACCCCGAGTGCTCATCACAGAGTAAGGACACCCACATGCTCAGGACTGGGTCAAAACAGAAATTCACCAGCAACCAACAACAACAACAAACTGGGCTTCCACTACCAGGCCCCTTGGTATCGTGACTTCAGTCTCAGCACTCAGGAGGCAGAGGCAGGCAGACTCCTGAGTGCAATGCCAGCCTGGTCTACAGAGTGAATTTCTGGTTTACAGAGTGAATTTTAGCCAGAGCTACATAGAGACCTTGTCTGGAAACCAACCAACCAACCAAACAACCTGTTTTGGTACATTTATTCATTTGTGTGTGTGTGTGTGTGTGTGTGTGTGTGTGTGTGTGTGTAACAGAGGGGTTACATCACTGAAGAGGTGAGAGGACAACTTACAGGATTTGTGGAGTTTCTGACCTTTCCTTCCACCATATGGCTCACACAGCTTGAACTCCAGTTGTCAGGTGTGGCAGCAAGCGCCTTTACTTACGGAACTGTCTTACTAGTCCTGAAGTTGGCATCATTGACCTCACTGCTGAAAGCAACCTTCAAGACAGGCTAGTTATGAAGCATGCACGGTTGGAGTCTCTTAAGAGGAGACTTTAGCACGGGCGTCTATGAGTTAGCAGAAAGAGAAGCGCTGAGGAAAGGACAATGCACACTCAGGCGTAGGAGACGCTCCTCCAGATCCACACCGGAGTGTCCCAGAGGCTCGATTCGGGATTCTGAATGCTCAAAGGAATTTTAAGGAATTTTTTTCCTTTTGCAACAAATGAAGTTCATGTGTGTGTGTGTGTGTGTGTGTGTGTGTGTGTATGATGTGTGTATGATGTGTGTATGTGTATGTATGATGTATGTATGATGTGAATGTGTGTGTGTGTGTATGATGTGTGTATGATGTGTATGTATGATGTATGATGTGAATGTGTGTGTGCATGTGTGTGTGTGTATGATGTATGTATGTGAATGTGTGTATGTGTGTGTGTGTGTATGATGTGTGTATGATGTGTGTGTGTATGTGTATGTATGATGTATGTATGATGTGAATGTGTGTGTGTATGTGTATGTATGATGTATGTATGATGTGAATGTGTGTGTGTGTATGTGTATGTATG
>JADRCH010000043.1:12723279-12841203 GCA_019843965.1 Rhynchomys soricoides | reverse complement strand
ATGTGAATGTGTGTGTATGTGCATGTATGTGTATGTATGATGTATGTATGATGTGAATGTGTGTGTGTGTATGTGTATGTATGATGTGTTTGATGTGTGTGCGTGTATGATGTATGTATGATGTATGTGTGTTTGTATGTGTGTTTGATGTGTGTGTATGATGTATGTGTGTTTGATGTGTATGTATGTGTATGTATGATGTATGTGTGTGTATGTGTATGTATGATGTATGTGTGTTTGATGTGTGTGCACATATACATACTTATATGTATACCCACATGCACACATGCATAAACATTTTTTTCTCCCCTGTACATTTTCTCTTCAACTTTCAGCTTGGATGCTATGGTAGTCTGAATGAAAATGGCACCCACAGGTTTACAAGAAGTGGTACTCTTGGGAAGTACAGCCTTGATGAAGTAGGTGTGGTGGTGTTGGAAGAACAGTGTCACTGGGGGTAGGTTTTGAGGTCTCAGAAGCTCAAGCCAGGCCTGGTACGCCTGTCTCACTCTTTCTGTGCCTGCAGATCCAGGTGTGAACTCTCAGCCCCCTCTCCAGCACTGTATCTGCCTGCATGCCACCATGCTTCTCACCACAATGATAACAGACTAAATTTCTGAACTGTAAACAAGCCCCAATAAAACGCTCTCCTTTATAAGAGTTGCTGTGGTCATGGTGTCTCTTCACAGCAATAGAAACCCTAAGAAGTTGAACAGCAGAGAGGGGTTAAACTTGGAAAACTCTAAAAGGAAGTGGGAAGTGATTGTACTTGGTTTTTTTGTTGTTTTGTTTTGTTTTTGGTAATGCACTCACAAAAAGGATTGTATTATATAATAGCTAAACTGGGGGTGGGAGGCAGGGATTAACATCTTAAATAGCAAGGTCTGGCCTTGAACTCACATGTTCCCCTTCTTGCCCCAAGTGCTACAGTATCAAGTGTGAATCAGCAGGCTCACTTGTGCTGGTTTGAATTAGGAGCAGCTAGGCCAGTAAAGCATCTTCTAAGTGTCTGTGAGGGCTTTAGAGATGCTCAGATCTTGAGGGCTCTCACCTCATCTATTGATGGATTAAAAATCTGAGTAGATTATTGAGGTGATGGAACATCCTGCTTTGTAAGGGGAAGTGGTCACTGGAAACATATCTTTGAGGTCTGCATCTTACTTTTTGGGTGCTCTCTCCTTCCTGTCCATGATGTAAGATGATCTACTCTACATCCTCTCTACCATACAGTGAACAACTGTCCTCACAGGCTCTTGTAGCCATGTTTCAGGAGCTCAGAAAGAGTCAAACATACATTGAACCCCATGGACTGTTCTCCCTGGGCTGGGGAGATGCACTGGCTGTTCTCCCAGAGGTCCTGAGATTGATTCTAGCACCCACATAGTGGTTCAAAACCATAACTCCAGTTTCAGGGGATCTGATGCTTATTCTGGTCTCCTCAGGCACTGTATAGACACACACTGCACAGGTGTGTATACATATGAGAAAAACACCCATATACATAAACATAAAAGCAAACCTTTCTCCCTTAAATTGTTCTCTTGGGTATTCTGTCACAAGAGATTTAAGTGACTTACACATAAAATGATTAACAAGCACTTAGGAATTAAAAATAAGGACCAGTCATCAGAATTAGCCTCTGACTAGGAAGACAACAGGAGGTCAAATTGATGGCCATGCAGCCTACTGTATGCTAAAGGCAGGTTTTAAATTTAGGCTAGGGCTCAGAGATGACCGGGGCCATCCAATCTGTTTGTTCCACAAGGAGTACCCCACAGTACCACATAGCTAACCTCAGCCCCAACTGCTGGTCTGAAGCATTGTTTCTACAAGATCCTGGGGACAATGGCTCTAATACTTTTTTTGAACCCAAGGGACAGGAAGTTTCAGGATGTAATCTCAGCTGGCTAGAATCTAGCCTCAATAAGGAACTAGTATATTAAAAATGTATCTTGGAGGCTAGAAAGGTAGCTGGTTCTATAGGAGGTCCTGTGCTTGATCACTAGAATCCTTGCAATCCCAGTGCTGGGGAGACAAAGACAAGGATCCTTGAGACTCTCTGGCCAGACAGCCTGGTCTAAAGGTGACCTTTAAGTCTCAGTGAGACCCTATAAACCAAAGCAAACCAAACTAAACCAATCTATACAACTCAAAGCAGCACCAAAGAGGAATGATACCCAAGGGTGTCCTCTGACCTACACACACACACACACACACACACACACACCTCGTACATCCCCACAGCTGTACCATGTACATACACTCAAAACTTATACTTTATGTACAGAATATATATAGTGTTGCAGGATATTTGACCACACTGTGAACCCTAGATTGCGTACTTCCAATTCCTGTTTTTAGCTGTGGTGTGGCTTAGCCTTGAGCACACATCTTAATTCCTTTGGCTGGAATACAGACACACCCTCAGTACACACCTTTAATCCCAAACAATGAAGGGAATCTTAGTTTGTAGAAGGGAGCACCCATGTTTGAAAGTGATGTCTAATTGAATGGCAGACAAAGTGACAATCAGAGAAAGATTTGACAGACTAGATAGGCCTAGGTTAGCAGTTGGAGGCAGTAAGCCTCAGAGAGAACAAATTACCACAGGAGAATAAAAGTTACAGTTACATCACACACACACACACACACACACACACACACACACACACACACACACGCAGAGACAGACAGAGAGAGAGAGAGAGACACTGACTTTCTGCATAAGGAAACATCAGAGAAAAAAATTTCTCTAGCCTTTAAACTGCTTTGGAGAGAGCTTACATCCTTAGAAAGTCTGCTGGGAAAACAGCTCAGTTGGTAGCGCGCTTGCCTAGAAGTTCCCTGAACCATTGCCCAGTAGTGGATGGCTCCTTTTTCTACCAGCTGCCCTCTGCAGGAGCTCAAATGCTCCCAGTAGTTTGAGAACCTGAGGCAGCACTTACCTATGTCTCCACAGAAGAGGATCAGGGTAACAGCAGCAGGGGCTAAAGACTGTGAAGCCTGCTTCCGGGCTTAATTATTTGAATGTGTATTCTCTTCCAAGTGCCCCCACTTGTACAATGTAGTACTGTTCTCGATCTCAAGAGGAGTACACACTTATAGTCTTCTTTATTGGCCTACAACCACACTCCCAGGACAACAGATACTGGAAAAGTGAACTTGTACTGAACCTTTCTGCCCAGAATCATTTCCATTTGTGTGTGTGAATGCCTATGGGTGCCCCTGAAGCTGGAGTTACAGGTGGTTGTTGAAGATGGGAGTGGCTTTTTTTTTCTTTCTAAATCTCTTGCCTTCAGAAACTGAATTTATACTAGATTTTCCAACCAACTTAGTAATATGCCTGAGACCAAGCCTGCTTCAGTTTAACTACCTTTAAGGAAACAATGTAGCCAACTTCATTATGCACTAGAAGTCCATGAAATCAGTTTACAATCTATGCTACAAGCAGTTTAATCTTAAAACTAATTTTCCTATGTCCCTGACCCAGAATAAATGTGTGTGCTGTAATCATTTGCTGAAAGCAGTCAGTAAGATTGCAAGCAATCTTAAAACCAAATCCACCATAAGTGGTGGAAGTCACCAGTTGTGACCTGTTGTTAGAATGAATGTTTGTGATTCTGAGTGATAGTCTGGGTCAAGAGGGTTCATAAAGTAACTTCTTTCCTTGTGAACTCTAGTAGAAAATTAAGAGATTCTTCATTCCTTTCCTACGCCATGTTTCCCATGCTGTTCAATAAAGATAAAGCAAAGCCTTCTGTAAGGGACAAAAGAAAAACAGAAGTGGAGAATTCAAATTTGGGCCCACTCTTGGTGTAAACTACTCCAGGAAGAATCTTGCCTTAGGGTTCTACTGCTGTGAACAGACACCATGACCAAGCCAACTCTTATAAAGACAACATTTAATTGGGGCTGGCTTACAAGTTCAGAGGTTCAGCCCATTACCGTCAAGGCAAGAGCATGGCAGCATCCAGGCAGGCATGTTGCAGAGTTGAGGGTTCTATGTCTTTATCTGAAGGCTGCTAGAGGAAGAATGGCTCCCAAGCAGTTAGGATGAGGGTCTTAAAGGCCACATCCACATCGACACACCTACTCCAACAGAGCCACACCTTCTAATAGTGCCACTCCCTAGGCCAAGCATATACAAACCATCACAAATCTTTTTCCCCTCTGTGATAGTAACACAGTAACCACTAATGTGGGTGCTGTAAACTGAACTCAGGTCCTCTGGAAGAGCATCAAGTGCTCTTAATCACGGAGCCATCTCTCCAGTCCCCGTTGTCTCCCCACCTTAATCACTTTCCAAGGTAAACAGTAACCCATCCTTGTGGACAGTTATTCCTAGGAATCTGAGCCCTAGGTCACTAAGGGCACCACTGCATACCGTAAGACACTGGCCTAAGGAGAAATGAGATGCCTAGTCTTACCTACACCACCTGGATGATTAATTCCAAATGTGCCTGGGAGGGACCCAGTTTCCCAGGTACTTCTATCATGCTTGGGCATAGACTGAAGAGCCAGCTTTGTACATGACTTAGCTTCCCCACTCCCAGGACATATGATGGTCACAGCAAAAGGCTCAGTAAGGGAGCTAGATGGACCAACTAAAAGAATGGGCATTCATGTCTTTTCAGCATGGAGATCTTAAGGAACTCAAGTGTTACTTTTTTAAAAAGGTATGTCTATGAGTGCTCTGCCTGTATGTATGTATATGCACCACATGCACGCCTGGTGCCTACAGAGGTCAGAAGGCATCAGATCCTCTGGAACTAGAATAGTGCTCTTAATCACCAAGCCATCTTTCCAGGCCATCACTTTTCCCTTCCTGTCATGGCCTGTGTTTGGTCATGGTGGTTGGTAGGTATCATTAGCCTTCAATGGGAGTTGGCAGGGGAGTAACAGACATATCCTTCAGTGGTTATCATAATGTGGCAAAAGCTGCTAACAGTGCCGAGACATATACCACCACCCAGTTAGTAATTTAAGTCAGCCAATGGTTTAGGGTTTTTTCCCTCAGTGATACTGTACTGGTTAGTTCTTGTCCATGTGAAGGGGAAACCTCAACTGAGGACCTTCCTCCAACAGATAGGCCTGTGGGCAAACTGCTTTTAGTTATGTTGTTTATAACAGCGATAGAAAACAACCTAGGACAAACACCAAGGGAAACCAAACTCATGGTGGCACCAAGACTCTGCACTGGAAGACTACCCAAAGCCTCTAGGGGCTTTTTCAGGCTATTTCATGAGACAAGATTTTTCCTTGGTAACAATCTGTCTCTTTAAAAACTAGACAAAAATCAACATAAATACACTCTTGTTCTGTAGAGATGGCATTAGTTTCTCATCGAGGCTAGACAATTCAGCCTCTGTTCTTGCCCAGTAGGGCTGAGGTGCCCACCCCCAACCCCCACTCCCCAACCCCAGCAACCTGCTCTACTCTGGACAGAGCACAGAATGGGCAAAGGGAGGAACAACCAGAAACATCTCAAACTCTAGAAGGTGCCCAGCCACCTCTTCTCACGTTACTGGTGTTAAGATGTTCTCCCAACACCCGAAGACACCGGCAGACGCAGAGAGAGGCTTTCTCCTCTCACTCTCCTTCCGTCACCTGAGAGGTTCACAAACTGGATCCACAAAAACTTTTTAAATGTGCAAGTCTTTAATTTTAAAAAATATACACAGAAGAAGCCATGTGTTTTACATAGGAATACACACATTAACAAAGCATTTCTTAGTTTTCCAAAACTCCATTTTATCAGTCCGAAACTTATAAATTAAATATATCAGAGTTTTTAAGTTAAAATGAAATCCCTGAAACTACTGGATATGTTAGACATCCTCCCTCCCCCACCAAATCAAATAAGCAGAGAGTATCAGTCTGATTTGTTAAATAAGGTTTATTGTTACTTTATTGCCTATAATCTAGAAGATGCAATTTTATTGTGCCTTTGCAAACAGGATACATCTCTTAAAAAACTGATCAAAAATTTCCATACATAGAGCTCTATATGATAGATTACAGTGCAACACTATTCATAATTATAGGAACACCATAGAACCCAGGAGCACGGGGTAAGCCAAAGGAATACAATCCTGAGCCATCTGAGCAAGATGATCTGATGAATCCTTAGTGAAGGTTAGAAAACATGGCGGAGAGATACATGCACACTGCAGTCATGAGTGAAGCATGGCCAACGGGAGTCACTTGCTAGCCTCAAGGGTTATGATGAATTTCCACACATGCACACTCACTCACAGTCCTGTTTCCTTCTGCTTTCCTCCCATACCCAGTACATTCACTCCAGCTCCTTCCCAAAAGAAATGTTCAGGCACTAAATCCTACAGAAGCCCACCCCTGCCTGGCTGTGAGTAGTTTAAGACTGCTACTGAAGGAGTGTAGGTACCCACCCATACCATGGAGCAAGCACGTGCTCTAAGCGAGTCTAGCCGCTTCTGCCTCTTTGGAAGTAAATGAAGCATATGCCTGCTACAGCTTTAAAATGCCTTAAAAACAAAACTTTCTCTTGCTACATCTTAAAGTAAAATCAACAGTGAAAAATTCACCCTAAAACTAATCGCCTCATCCGCTACTAAAATACATTTGCCACTCTGTTTTTGGTATCTACTCAACTGTAATTCAGTATGAAAAATTCATGAAGCCTGTACCTGTTTATGGTAAACACTACAGTACCACATACAACTGTCAGCTGGCATGCTTATGAAACACCAAGCCTTGTATGTGATTCTTGCTACATGTTTCCTCTGTGTGTTCCCCAAGACTACAGTATTCTAGTGTTACCAAAGATATGTACAGACAGTTCAATGGTGAAAAGTATTTGGTTTGTCTTCACCGTATACATCCTGGATTGAACCAAAACAAACCACGCCTCCATACCTTCCCTGAAGATAACCTGAGTCAGCTGACTAAACAGACAACGCAGGCTGTCAGTCCACTGTCTGAGAGGTTGAGCTGGGAAACCAGAGGGCTAGTGTAGTCTTCCAGCAGCTTGTACTGTGCAGATGAACCAAGAGCTCTTGGCTTTTGAGAGCCACTGTCCCAAAGGCTGACAGCACTGAGGTGGAAACAACAGAGCATAAACATAGGAATCTGAGCTGCACAGCCTGTGGGATTGGCAACCTAGAGAAGATTGGGGGGATCCTCATCCCCTCATGATTTGGTGTGGGTTTAATGTCTCCCTACACATTAGCTGCTGTGGAAAAAGTAAAACAAAAAATTTACTTAATAACTTTCTTATTTTCAATCAAATGCTCACACACTCACAAAATACACACTCTATGAATATGAGGTGGCTCTTTTTCTTCAAATTTTTAAAAATAAAGAGGCACCAATACCCGTTCATTTATGTATTAAAAGTCTCATATAATTATCAATAAAACAGAAATGGCATCTGTGATGATCACACAAAGGAGAAAAAGATCAACAACAACCTTAGCCATTGTGGAGAGGCTCTGGCTATACCAGAATGTAAAGGTTTTATTGGTTTAGCAGAGTCCTAAGGCAGCCTTATCCACAACCAGAAAAGGAAACAGCTCTCAAAGAAGCCAGAGTGCGGCTGTTTCCAGTGCCTGCTATCTGTGTGACTGACAGTCTTCCTCTAGCATTGCCTTCTTTAATAAGGCTCAAAGAGACAGATGGCATCCTCCTGCATGCCAGCATGAGCATGACATCAGTGATGGCATGGTTCTAGAGTACAAGGATCCCAATATTGTATTCAACATCTTTGGTCAAGGTCTGTCTTCTTCGAATTCACTTCTGCTACAGTCAGTCTCTCACAGATAAAGTACACACATTTAAAGAAGAGCCTAAGACCTCATTTCCATGGTAAGTTTTAAGATCAAGTTTCAGTTCTGGGCCCTTATCCTGCCTGCCCACTGGGACAAGACCTCACAGAAGAAATTGTAAGGTCAAACACTTGTTAAAGCTCGTTCTTTTTAAAGTTTCATGAGCTTCACAAGAGACTGTCAAAGAGATGCCCAGCACCAGGAGGACCAGGTAGAGCCTTCGTCCTTAAAATGGCCTGGGCCAACTGTGTGAAGGGTCTTGCTTCCAAAACTATTTTCCACCTACCCCAAGAGCATGTCTGTATCACATAAACTTTATGTGAAGTCTAAATGTCATGTAGACGCTTGAGGTGGGAAGGTAGGAATAAATTATGGGGGGAAAAAATAAACCTAAAAACTAAATTTGGCTTAGGAATAACCAAGTTTTTTTTTTTAAAAAAAAAGCCGGACACTCTAGAATCTACTTCAAAGGAGAAAATATCCATAGTAAACGAGTAAACACCTTCCCTCCCTCCCTCCCTCCACAGCAGACTGCCTGGCACTACGCCTTTCTCCTGCAGTCCAGAGGCACCTCTGTTCTTCCCCTGCTTCATCGGGCATGAGGGACTTTACAGAGCATCCTGACAATGAAGCACAAGTCATTGTGAGCCAGGCTTGAGTATGAACAAAGCATGCACTCTGAGCTGGACCAATCTGACCCAGGTAACCTACACAGTACACAGTAGCTATCGTCATGAAACTGACCACGTGGTCATTTCTTGGCTTTTTCTGCAATATCATTCTTTCCCTTTACAAGCAAATACCAGCTCTCCTGGGTAAACATTTCAGGAGAGACCATCCAGGCTAGCATACCACTGTGAATGCTGGCAATTTCTGGTTAACTTAGCACCAAAGCTGTTTCCCCATTCCCTTAACCCAAGTCCATCCATAGTTTAAAATAAGAAGAGTCACATTTCTCGTTGCTTCTGTGTTTACGTTTTTTTCATTTTCTCATGACAATTTTCCTATGTTGATGTTCAGATCTATATCAGATGAAATAAAGTTGTGAGATATTTGGTGATTTCCACACAGCACTCTTCTCAAGATGAAGTATTTCATGGGTTTAAGCCAGAATTATGTCCACAGAAGCCTTTTCCATGGAGCTAGTTCCTCATACAGAGAATAACTCTTACACATGGCTCTCTCTGGGCAGTGCATTAAATGAAGAGACCTCACAAAAGAAAAGATCATTATCTGTAGCCATTTGATTAATATACAGGTTCACAGTCAATGAGATGAGATACTGCAGAAGAGCGGCATGAACAATATACTAATCAAACACAAAACAGCAGTAGACGAGGTCCACACACAGAAAGTTGCTAGCATCTACCCTTAATGACCTGAGGTGAGGAGACTGGCAACTGCATTTAGAATGGAACATGCTTCTTCCCTTCCACATACACAATGTCTGATGCTGGTGCACGAACTTACATACACATGCATAACACTGCGTATCTGTGATGATAAACTAATGTGATACTCAGCCAAGTCTTAAAGGCAGATTTCAGAGGACAGTGTGCTAAGACTGTGAAACCATATATCAAATTAAATTAGGAACACCCTAACTTCAGAATTCCATGTATTAAAAAGCACCTCTTGGTAATAAAAGCAAAATAAACAGACAAACAAACAAAAACCCAGTAATATCTATTTCATTCTCATATCAGCCTGATAAATTCATAATGGGATTTTAAACAGGCAGCCTGCTGGGCTATAGACAGAACTCAGAACTCAAATGCAGGTGTGCTGACTCTGAAGCAAGAGCTGGAGCAGAGCAAAACATCAAAAAGCTATGCAAATTTGGAATTTCTCACAGCTTTCTTCCTTAGGCCAAAAAAGAAAAACAAAACAACAACAAAAAAGCAAATTCATTTTACAACCACAATTCAATTTGTCAAACTCCTGTGAAGACTTTTCATTTAATTATGTATACATAAGAAGAAAGAAAGTTCTTCCACAAACACTCTCAAGCTTACAATTATCAAGAAAATGTCAGAATTTGTAAAAGCAGGAGGAATATTAAACACATGTCAGGAAGGTCAACTTCTGTTTCTGCTTTTAAGTAAAAAAATCACCATATAGTAAGTACAAAAACCTGCACTGAATGACAACTGCTGGTGTGTTTACTTGATCAGAAACGAAGACCAAGAGTAAATAAAGCCCTGTGTAATACCCATCTGGAGCACTCCCTCCGTGCACACGAGCGAGTCGGCAGCTTCTGGAGCATAGCTTATGAACGGGCAGTCCTTGGATAGCTGCAGTCAATGGAACACTCTTGTCTTGAATGTACCCATAATTCAGTTTCATTTACAAATTGCAAACAAACTCATTCTTCAGAAAAATATCTGTTTGGCATCTCCTGGACTCTGTTCCATTGGGCAATATGGACATTTTAATCTAGATATAAGATAGAATAGATTGAGACAAAGAATAATATCAGCACTGAGCACAGGTATAGAGTACATCTTAACACCTGTATGCACATCTACAACATGTGCCAAAAGCAAAGCTTATGTGTTTATTTTGCCTAGAGGATTAACTATGCTCTAAATATAACTGTCAGCCAGGCTTTGAAGGGTCACAGAAAACAACACCTAACTCAGATCTTAACCTGAAAGCCTCTTTGATATTTAATAATCTGTGAAAACTGTTTTTCGGGTAAAATAAAGACAATTTTTTGAAAACTGATTACTGAGTTTCAGTTAAAATCTCCACTTACTGAGGTTTACATTGCACCTGTCCCTAAATGAATTTCAAATGTGTGGCTGCATAATCTACTCAAGGACAGCAAATCTGTTGTGAGCTATCAGCCTGCGTCAAGAACAGCCCATGTGCCTTACGGTGACAAAGAACGCTGTCTCCTTGTGAGCACAGTCACCAGTGATCTGCACTGCCAGGCGTCTGTGTGGTCCGGGAAGGGTATATATAAACTCTTTCTTTCAAGCAACACACCTTCCAGGAAAGGGTCTTCTCAATATGGGCAGAACCAACATCAGTGAAGACTACCCTAACTGCCTAAGCTAGAACACCTTTGAGATCTGTTTTGTTTTAATTTGGGCTCATTGTAAAATTTACAAATTTCTATACATTCTGAACCATGATTACACTGGTAACAATTATCACATATGAATAACACACTGTTGCTGTATTCACCAAGAGGAAAATGGCTAAATAATCATATTTCCATACTACAGAGTAGTCTACATTGGGGGGGGGGGGGCGCCGCAGCAAAAGTAGCTTGAGACAATCTCATGTAGATCTAGATGACCCCTCTAACTTGCTATATAGTTGGGATGATCTTGATTTCTGGGTCCTCCTACCTCCATCACTCAAGTGCTGGGATTACAAGCATGCACTACCATGTCATGCTCCTCTGTAACAACAACGACAAAGGGCTCTTTGGCAGTATATAAAAATAGCTCCACAATAAAGCCCTAAGTGAGAGAAGGGAAACACAGAAGGGACAAGGATATGCACAGTAGACTCCCCTTAAAGTCTTGGAGGGAGGGGCATACAAGGATTAGCGCACATTTACAAGTCTAATTACCAAATCCTCCAGCACGTAAAAGTAACCAAAGAGCTTAGATGTAATCCACTTTCTATGACTAGTTAAGAAAACTCATTTCTAAATCTAGTTATGGCTAAGCATGGTGTTACACACGAATCCCAGTACTCAGACAAATGTCTTGAGTCTTCAGATCAGCCACGGCTAACAAAGAAGCCCTGTCTCAGAAAACAAACAAACAAAACCCCAAATATATAAAAGATTTTGGATGCATTCATTTATCCTTATTACATCTCACTTCCTGCAAGACAGATCTATTTAATGTTTAAGAAGTCAGACACTTACTTGCTACCATTAAACATTTTATTCAGGGCATCTCTTGATATAATATGACCACAAACCAATTTCATGGGTGGGTTGTTATCTGTTGTTTGCTGACGAAGAATGGGACAGGCAAATATGGAGTGATACCAGCATTTTTTACCAAGGTCCACTTCAATCTGTTCAAAAAAAGAGAAACGCACAAAGGCTAGTTAGATCTCCAATCTGCAACACAGCTTTTCAAAGTGAAATCCAAGGTCTGGGAAAATCGAACATGATGCTTCAGAAGTATTTTTTTGGTGGTACTAGGCAGCCTGGCCCACCACTAAGTCACATCCCCGGCCTAAATACCTTGTAATTTCATCAGAATATATACCAGGAGCAGAAGCAGACAGCCTGACTGTTCTGTAGAAGTGGTTGGTTAGGTGATAAATTCAGCTCAACAACTCCTCCAAGGTCAGTCCAAGTACTAGAAATTACCTCCTGGGTGACTTCAGATCTGAGTTTCTTATGTTATTTGTATGAAATGGTCCAGAGAAAATCCGAAGCAGGGAGGTAGGAAAGGTTTTCTGTTTTTGTTTTTTTCTCCAGTGCTGAAGTCCAATGTAGGGGTTTGCATGTGGCTAGGCAAGCTGTAGTCCAGTGCCCCATACCACCTCCAGACCACCACCCCGTGTGCATGTCCCCCTACCCCCTTATGCTTTTTGAAATAGGATCTCCATAAGTTGCCCAGGCAGGCCTTGAATTTACAATCCTCTTGCCTCAGCCTTCCAAGTATCTGGAGTTACAGGCTTGTGACACCAATAATGCTTAAACTAAATCTCAACAGGATTTTTTTTGTCATTTGTTCACATTAAAAGCTCATGGCATGATATCAACATTGTATATTTGCCACAAATAAATCTTATAAAAGTTTGAAATCATCTAGAGACCAGCTGGTGCATATCAGAGCCTCCACAAACACATCGTCTTCCTTCCTTCCCAATCTACAACAGCTCCTGTACTAAGAGTCCATTACTGCCAGGTGTGGTGGCACATACCTGTAATCCCAGCAGAGAAAAGGATTTTGAACTTGAGGCCAGTCTGATCGATACAATCTAGACAAAACGAGTTCCATGCCAGCCAGGGACACACAGACTTAAGTCAATTAATAAGGTTCTTTAAGGAAAACTGACAAAGGAGAAGGAATTCAGTATACACTAGGATCTGAGTCCAAACTATAGTACTACAAATACGGTGGAACACACCTATAACCCAGTGCCCAGAAGGATCAGAGGAAACCCAAAATGGACTACACAGTAACCCTGACCCCCAAAAAGAAAAAAAAGGAGGGTGGGGGGCAAAAGCCAAAAGTACAACAAATCTTTCCTGAGGAAAGATTACCAACTACTATCTCTTGTTGCTTTCCCAGTCAAGTGCACACTGTCAGTTGGGATCCTACAGATTACTTTACTTCAGTGTGCCTATTTCAAAGATGCTCACAGCAAGATCATAAAACTGCTAGAAGCTGGACATCTGCTTAAGAAATAGAGTAGAGTACAGCGCTGCTTATGTCCTGACCACATGTAGCACAAACCACCCTCAACAAGCTGCTATAGCTGGTGCAACCACCTGAAAGGCTTACAGCTGAAAGAACAGACAAATCTGTGTGCAGGTGTGGTAGAAAAGAAGCTAATGCCAAAGGCTTATTAATTTAACCCCCGGCATCTGTGACCTAATTGTGTCAGAAATGATAATTGCAGGTTAAAATCCCTCAAATCTATTGTCTTGTTTCATTTTTCGTTGTTAAGACAACAAGAGGTCCTGGCTGCCCTAGAACTGACTATGTAGGATAGGCTGGTTTCAAACTCACAAACATCTTCCTGCCTCTCCCTTCTGAGAGCTAGAACTAGTGTGTACCATCACCCCCTCATACCTATTTTAATTTTAACTAGTCAACTGACTTGTTTCCTTTTTGGAGTGGTGCTGGGGACTGGACCCAAAGCTCCAGCCTAACAGGCAAACAGTCTTCCACTGAGTTACACTCCCAACCTTATTTTTCACTCATGTTGTGTGCATTAAAACAAAAGTAGAAACCAAAAACCTGTTGGATAGCTACAATAGTGTTTTCTGGTTAAATGGCATGATGGGTATTTTCAGAACAGTCATCTTCCAGGGCAGGAAGGGTAAATACACTGTCAGTTGAACTCACTGGTAATTCGTCCTTCTGGTTCCAAACTCCAGTGCACTGCCTCTGCTCAATCACAGCTTTGATGTTAATCAGTGCAGGCAGCGCCACACAACCTGCTGAGAAACTGAGGGCAAAAGAGGAAGCATCAGTGCCAACCCCAGGGATGCTAACCCTGCAGCAGAGAGCCTGGCAAGTGGACAGGGTAAAGAGCAGCTGCTCCTCTAAAAAGAAATCTAAATTCATTTTTCTCCCCCATACCCCCACTCCCAGTCCTCAGCCATATTTCCTATAATTACTAAAATGTAATCCCCTTTACAAATAAGACATAAAACTCTACTGCTACCATATAACCCCAGCCACTGTGGGAGAAGTGAAGAAAAGGAGCAAGCTTTCAAAAGATTGTTTTTTGATAGGATGTTTAATTTCCACTTAATTCCTCAGTAATTAAAAAAATAACTGGCTTGCCTATCGAAGAGAGGTAGCTTGGCATTCTGTGCTGAAAGGGAAGAGCCATCATTACCAAGCACAAATCTTGTTAGTTCAAGGCAGGGTGAAGAAAGTACAAGGCCTAAATGCCGGTGTGCCTCCAGACACAGTGGTTTGTGCTTAACATTTAAAGGGGAAGAGATACTTCTGAGCCTGTCTTCTCTTCGAGTACGATTATGCAAGGTTATACAACTTAAATATTCCAAAGTTTTCCCTCCACTTTACAATATTTTTTTAAACTACAATGTCTTTACCAGTCTCATCAGAAAAGGCTTTACAAACTCAGAACCAAACTTTTAACTTTAGTCTAAAATCTTGACCTTTATGACTATATGGAAAGATACACACACTTGGCTTCCTTTAATGTGACAAGCTTACTTCACTCACTTGGAAAAAGAACTGTCAAAACCCATAATGTGAATAAACTGTGGTTTGGTTTTCAAGGATTAGATCAGTTAATGTTAGAAATTAAAATGTACTGACTGATTCATTTAAAATCACAATAAACACAATAAACTGGAGTGTCTATTGCAAATGAGTTCAAGTAAAAACTGTTCTGCAACAAGACAGTTCATAACTCAACACACAGGTGCTGTGTCTCAGACAAGCATCATACTGTGGGGAGAAACTAAAATGCCTTATGCAAGTGCCCCATTGTATCAGAGAATGCTAAAGAGATGCAGACCCAAACATCAACAACGGGAAACAAGTATCCACTGCCTACCCAAAGTACTGTAGAGCTCAGCAAGCATTTCGTAGGCAGCCAGTATGGTAGTGAGGAACTGCTGCAAATACCTGCTGGGGCTGGCATCAATGTCCCCACAACACAGACCCTGACATTTTACTTCTGTTCCTGTGCAAATGTCAGCAGTGGAAAAGGGTTTTCGGACTCTCTGCTTTCCAGGTCACATTTGGAGAATTGCTGACCTAAACTGTGTCATTGCCATCTGTGGCAAGCCCTTGAAGTACCAACTATACACGTCTCCAGAAAGACAACACAATCTACTGGTTTAATCATAAAGGCAACAGGAAAAGTTAGTTGCCCAGTACAATGCCCATTTCAGAGCAACCAGGGCCCATTACTACACCTGACACTGAGAGGAGACTCCACGGAGAGCCCCAGGAGGGCACAAGCATCCCGTGTAAAGATGTCACAGATGTCAGCCCACTGGTTTGCATCAAGTAGGTGAACATATGGTGAGTTTTCAATCCCTTGTCTCAGGTACACAAGGCTTCCCATCAATACCTGAATGTCTAAAAGAAAAAGCACCAGCAAAATGAAAGTGTGCACACATGTCTGAAACAGCATTTACTTGTGAATAGGTTGAGAAAGCTAAGACCATTTCCACCCCATAGGACATATCCTAAAATAATGTAAACATCCGGGTCCCTAATTAAGGATACAGCATAGAGAGGATGAGAAAAGGAAAGCACCGTAATAGTGAACTTAAGACTTTCTAGTCTTACACTGCCATATGTGTTTGGTGAAGAAGCTACTCTGACACGTGTGGCAGCAGCACGTGGTGAGAGCGGAGTGGCCAAGGAGCAAGCCACACCTTGGTTTTGCCAGTGTCCTTAAAGAGTCTCTAACTGCCAGTTATCCCAACAGTTTTAGTCACTAGCAAATATGTATGAGGGACACAAGTAGTGGCTACTGGGGTGACTCCTGGCTCTCCCCAAACACTAAAGATCTCTACCTCAAGCCACGCTGGTGCTGCTCATCTGTACTCCTACCATTCTGGAGCTGATCTAAGAGAAGCACAAGTGTGAGACCAGCCTAGGCTATACACAGAGACCGTCTCAACTCCTTGTAGTCTCCCCACTTTGCCCATGCTCCCTCCCCAAAGTACAAAGGAAAAAAATGGTCTGACTCCAGACTCACCTTTTTGATGATTTAGGGCAAATGGCTGGAAATTTTTCGCATATTGTAAGGCTTCTCGCTGATTTGTAGTTCCACCCATTAACAAGCTAATAAAATACAGTCGGTGTAGCTTAAATTCCAAGGAGCTGTTTTGGGCTATGAGCATTTCTCGGTTTGATACTGCCCACCTAAGGCAACAGAAAAAGGTTTTAAGGGTAATCAAGGGCATGCGTACAATGCTATAAAACCTTTTCTCATGACAGCTAGCATGAGAAAAGAGGATCTAGTTTGCCCTCTTGTGGGAGGTTGTGGTAACATCAACATTAGGAGATGCAAACACAATGGAAATCCTATAGTTAGATGGTAATTACTTCTTCACTAAGGTATTACAGTATAATGGCTCTGGTATGTCACATAATACACTCGGATTTGAAGAAGGCCACACTCTGGAGTGTAAGCCTTGAGAGCCACCCTTCTTCCTATTAAGATATTCTTCTTCCTTCTTCCTATTAAGGATATTTGTAAATTAACCAAAACCCTGAAGGGAGCTTCTTACTTCGAAATTGCTCTCTCCCACTTACTATGCTTCCATCCTTTGCTCACTTCACAACCTTCATGTGGAGGTCAGACATGAAGAGGGAAGTCATTTCTTCCTTCCACTATGGGATGGAGGGCACTGAACCCAGGTGAGGCTTCACCTGGGCCTGCAATCTCTTAGTTCTAAACCTTGGTCAGACTCAGTTTAGCATTAAGAACCAGCAAACATAGAGGCTGTGGATACAGCTCAGTGATGGAGTGTTTGTTTACACAAATAAAAGGGTCCTGGGTTCAACCCCCAGCACTGCAACAACAAAAATACACAAAAGAAACAAAACAAGAAACCAAAGACATTTCTCGAGGTTCCTGCAGTCTTTTTAAAGATTGACTGTGGGTGTGTGTGTGTGTTCCCTACGTGTGTATGCACGTGTGCAATGGAGCTCCTAGAACTGCAGTGACAGCTGTGATATCTCCTGTGAGTGCCCAGGCTTTCTGAAAATCGACAAGTGCTCACCTGAATCCCAGTTCTTTCAGAAGAAGAAGAAAAAAAACCACATACACACTGTGCTACACATGACTTATATAGATATAATGTCACTGAGGGAAATAATGTTCTGCTCTGGAACTTTGAGGTATCATGAGTGATCAGGCAGCAGCTGCACAAGGAGGGACTAATTCATCTTTAACTGGGACTACCATGTCATAAAAACAGATGTGTATCACAGGATCAGCTGCTGAAGTCAAATTTTACAAATGTGATAAAGAAGCTTCATTTTAGTAAATATTCAACTATAAAGCCTATCCTATCCGTTAATTGACCTTTACTTGGACATTTTTCAGCTAACCCAATTCACCAAGGACCACGAACCAGGTATGAATATAAAATGTGAGTAATCTGAGCTGGGAATATATTTTGGTGATGGAACACTTGCCCAGCATGCACAAGGCCTCTGGTTTGATCCCTAGCATATGGGGGAGGGAGACAAGATAAAGGTGACATAAAATCCGAGTAACTGTCCCTCCACTGTACCCAAAAGCACCTTCCTAAATAATTTCCTGACAGCATTCTTGTCCCTACCAGTAGCTTTCTCAAGTCGCCTAACACTAATGATAATTTGAGTGGATGAAACAAAAACAAACAAAAAACAAAACAAATCAACAAAAAACCCAACAATGCTTTTCCAGATCCCCGACCTGGATCCCAATGATCCCAACTTTAACATTCAGGCTACACATTAAGGAAATTCAAATTTTTGTAAAAGTAAAGGTTTTTATCCAAAGCAGAAGTAAATGTGTCAACCAAGTACACTTACCCTCTTGACTTTGTGACATGATGCCATCATATTTAAAGTTCATGCTAAAGAATCAGCAAGAGGGGAAACATGCACATGTTGTTTTTCTGAGACTGGCTGATAATACTTAATATATATTCTAAGTCCATGCATTTCCCTTCAAATTCCGTAATTTCACTTTTCTTTAGAGCTGAATAATATTCCAGATTATATATGTAACATACTTTCATGATCCATTTATCTGTTGAACTAGGTTGGTTTCATTTCCTAGCTACAGTGATAACTTGGGGTGCAGATAACCCCGAAACACAGGGTTCTTTGCGTATATGCCCAGGAGTGTGCTGCAGGCTTTAAGGAAGTTCAGATTTTATGTTGGAGCACTCACAGTTCTCTTGGGACACATGCAGCCGAGGGCTGGTCAGCTTTTTGCTCAGTTCAATTCAAACTGAAAGAGGCAGAAGCTTCTCTGCCTTGGTTTTTATTTCACACCACGCCTTCCTACAGGCTGAGGGCACAGATAAGCATCACTGTTGCTGGCTGTTACAAAGGACATGTAACTGTCACAACCCTTAGCCACTGCATTCTCTAAGTAAGAAACCTTTTGGGACTCTCATCAACAGAACCTCCACCCCAATGACGGTACTGGGTGAACTAGTCAGTAGCAGCCCACACTCACACACGGCACGGACAGCAGCAGCATTCTACTCTGCTTAGCTGTGAAAAGGCTTGGTATATTTAAGGCTTGTACATACCACTTCCATTGCCCCCCAAATAATAACATGATTTCACTCACATGGTTAGCTCTCCATCTCCTCTCCTAAATTTGCCACTTGGATGGGTGACTATTTCTGGTAACAATGAAAGAAAAATGCACCTGGCCAAGGCTCACAACCTGCACCTCGGTACCTGTTTCCAGCATGATAAAGACTACAAACACCCTTCCCTTCCAGCATTCCTGGGGAAGACTTCCCCCACTCTTCCTAATTTTTTTTCCTCTTGGGAATGACTAACAACACTCAGCCCTACAAGTACAAACTTAATGGGAAGCTATTAACAGTACAACCCAAATGTCTAACACTACAAAATCAAATTCAGCAAACGAGCTAACAATTCCCTAACACCACTGTAGAGACAAATAACCACTAACAGTTCATTCAAAGCTATTACCAGCTCTCTTGGTGTGAACTCGGGGTCTCTCACTTTACCTCCCGGCCTATACCTCCTGGTCTTTCCTCCTAACCAGTCTTTGTGTCCTGCTGACACAACCCACAAAAGCACTCTCAACCAGGGATCATGCATCATCACAATTAACTAGGATCCAAACAGGGCAACACCAACCAAAGCATGGAACACCCACCAAAAAAGACAAGACCATATAGCTACACTAAGAAACACCTCAAATATCCTAACTGCAGATTCCTAGTTCTAAACCCCAAAACACAAATATAAACAGTAAACATTTGGATTGTCCTTCCAGAAACAAATTTAATTGCAGTAGTCCTGAGAAATGAAATTTAATTGACACACAAGACAGGGGCTTCAAAATACCAAGTATGTTAAAAGAAGGTATGAATAAATGCCTCAGTGAAGACCATGAAAATACAGAAACAATGGAAACACTGCAAAACATGAAAGCAGAAACAGGAAATCAAAACTGAGATAAAATTGAAAACAAAAAATTTAGGAGGTCAAATAAAAATCTCAGAGGTAAGCCTCACCAACAGATTACAAGACATGGAAGAGAGAGAATTTCAGGTCATGAAGACAAAGCAGAAGCAATGAATAACTTAGTCAAAGAAAATGTTAAATCCAAAAGCAATCCAGGAAATCCGAGATACTATACAAACACCAAATCTACAAATAATAGAAATAGAGGACGGAGAAAGCCTCAAGTCAAAGGCAAATAATACAATTTTTAACAAAATCATAGAAATTTCCCCATCTAAACAAGGAGCTGCTATTAAAGTATAAGCACACAGAACATCAAATAGACAGGGCTAGAAAAGAAATTCCCCACAACACATACAAAACACTAAACACACGGGGTGGGGGGTGGGGCGAGGGATGTTAAAAGCTACAATAGATAAAGACCAAATCACATATATAGACAGGCCCATTAGAATATGCCCAACTTGTTAATGGAGACTCTGAAAACTGGAAGGGTCTGGATGGGTGTTTAAGCTGAGGGACCACAGATGCCAGCCCGACTCCTATACCTACTACAGCTCTCACTCACAACTGACACAGAAACAAACACATTCCACAATAAAAACAAATTTAACCAATTTCTATCTATTGATCCGTATCTACAGAAGGCACTAGAAGGAAACTGTCAGTCTGAAGAGGTTAACTATATTCAAGAAAACACAAAGAATCAGTAATCTCAGAACAGTAAGTCAGAATGTGTGTGTGTGCAAACAACCCACATCATAACGACAAATTACAGGAATCAACAAACACTGCTTACTAATAGATTTCAAAAAGCAACACCCTCAACTCCCCAAATAAAAAGACACAGACTGACAGACTGGCTTAGAAAACAGAACCAGGGGATAGAGAGATGGCTCAGTGGTTAAAGCAGAGGCAGAGGATACAGGTTGGTCCCCAGCACCCACGCGGTGGTTCACAAACATCTGTAACTCCAGCTCTAGGAGATCCAAGTCCCTCTTCTGACCTACCTCCAAAGGCACCACCAAGCATGCACATGGTGCACAGGCATACATGCAGGCAAAACCACACAAAATAAAATGAATAAATTTAAAACAAAAATGAATATGATTCATCTTTTGGTTGTATCCAAAACATACCTCAACATCAAACATAGACATCACTCCAGGGTTAAAAAAAAATGACAAAAATATTTCAAGCAAATTAACTAAAAAAGTAGATGTGGATATTTTAATATCTGACAAAACAGTCTTTCAAATTCAACCTAATCAAAGAGATACAAGAAGGGCATTTTATATATATACTCACCAGAAGGAAAAATCCCAGAGGATATGGCAATTCTAAACACAAGGGTACCCAAGTACATAAAAAAACAAACACAACAAAAACACACCCCACTACTACAGCTAAAATCATATGAGGACCCTCAACCAGTGATAGTGGGTGACTTTAATACCCTACTCTCATGAACAGACAAAACAGGCATCAAACTAAACAGAGAAATGTAAAGCCAAATGATGTCATAAGTCAAATGGAACCAGAAGACATCTATAGACTATTTCACCCAAATACTAAAGGATACATTCTCTTATAAGCAGCCATTTGAACTTTCGCTAATACTGAACACAAACTAGGAAAAAAGAAAATCTAAATAGATCTCACTACTAAATGAAAAATGGGTCAAGACTGAAATCATGAAGAAAATTAAAAATGTTTGGAAGTGAATAAAAAGGAAAACACACCAGGCAGTGGTGGTGCACACCTTTAATCTCAGCACTGGGAAGGCAGAGGCAGGCAGATCTCTGACTTTGAGATCAGCCCGGTCTACAGGACAGCCAAGGCTATACAGAAAAACCTTGTCTCAAAAAGAAAAAGAAAAACAAACAACCAAAAACAAAACAAAAAGGAAGTCACAACATACTTAAACTTAAGGGACACTATAAAGGCAGTTCTTGATATGGAAGTTTTAAAGGTCTCACAAAGGGCCAGGGCTAGAGGTACTCAGCTCAGAACACTACCAAAACATTCAAAGAAGAATCAATGCCAAGACTCCTCAAACTTCCACAAAATGGAAATGGAGCACGTACTAAGTCTTTTTATAAAGTAAAGCCACTCTCACTCTGAAACCAAAACCACACAAAGACCCAACAAAAAAGAAAATTATAGATCAATATCCCTTATGAACATAAATGCAAAAATTCTCAAATTTCTTGCAAAATCCAAAAACATATAAAAAAGGTTATCCATCACAATGAAGTTGGAGTCATCACAGAGATGCCAGGATGGGTCAAGATACATAAATCAATAAACACAATTCACCATATAAACAGATGGAAGACAAAAACCACATGATCATCTCATTAGATACAGAAAAGGCCTTTGACAAAATCCAGCATCCCTTCAGTTCAGTTAGACTACAAGTACAAGGGCATACCACAACACAATAAGGTGACCTCCAGCAGTCTCACAAACAATAGTAACCTAAAATGGAGGAAATTTAAACTATTTCCATTAATATCAGGATAAGACAAGGGTGTCCATTCCTTCCACACCTGTTCAATATAGTACTAGAGGTCTCAGCTACAGCAATAAGACAACTGAAGGAAATTGTGGTGGTTTGAATATGCTTGGCCCAGGGAGTGACACGATTTGGAGGTATGACCTTGTGGGATAGGTGTGGCCTTGTTGGAGGAAGTGTGTCACTGTTGGGGTGGGCTTTGAGACCCTCCTCCTAGCTGTCTGAGGATGCTAGACGACTTCTCTTTGCCTCCAGAACAAGATGGTGAACTCTCAGTATCTCCTTCAATAGGCCTGCTCAGACACTGCCATGCTCACGCCTTGATAATAATGGACTGAACCTCTGAACCTGTAAGCCAGTCCCTATTAAATGATGTCTTTTATAAGAGTCGCCTTGGTCATGGTGTCTCCTCATAGCAGTAAAACCCTGTAACTTTAATTTTTTTTTTTTAATGATAGTTCTTAAACGCTTTAACTTTCCTTTTTAGCCCACCACCTACCAGAGGTAGTGGGGGAAGTGGACCTGTTCAGCAAGGTTCTTTGGAGCAACTCTTGTAACTGGCAGTTTAGTTTACAGGTTAGCAGTTGCAGCTTGATCCACTTGAAAACACTTCATGGCTATACCAGCAGTTCAGTTCGGTAGATTCCGGATAGCAAACTCTAATCATCGGTGGTGGCACTACCTAACACTAACAGCCAGGTCTCAGCCTTGGCTCAAGTTAGCAGGAGTGAGCTGGAGAGGCACCAGGAAAAGTTCTCAGCTGTGCCTCTCTCAGCAGAGATCAGCAAAGATGGAAGATCCACAAGTGTTGCACAGCTAGTACCAGAAAGCCAAGCTCAGCTCCTATCCATCAAGTCCTATTTATACACTCAAAACATCACATGTTCCCCATGTCTTGCCTCAGCCTGGGTTGTTGTGTCTGTATCACTCTGCCAATCAGCCCCAGTGCATAGAAGTGGAAAGAAACTGTAGCAAATCACCAAAAGGTTTTTTTTTGTTTTGTTTTGTTTGTTTTTCCAGTGTGTTTCTCTCTATGAAGTCCCAACAAATGCAGCTCAGCTACAAAATGTAAGGCAGGCCAACACATGTGTGTTGTTAGCAAAGAACCTTTCATCACATGTCTTTTCACGTGCTTGCTATAGCACAATATCCTCTCTCCTGTGTCTGCTTCAGCAAAATATTTCTTCTTGAGTCTGCCTTAGCCTTTCACACTTGTGTCCACTTTAATAAATATTCCTTCATGTGTTTGCACCAGAAAAATAGGATCCAATCGACTTTCCAAAGAACCCTTACGTTTCCACTTGAAAACCCCAAGAAAGAAGTTGGTACCAGAAGTGGGGTATTGCTGTGAAAAGCCTGACCATCCTTTTGTTTGGAGGAATGTGGATTTTGGGACTTTGGAAAGCAGTGAAATGCTTTTAGTGGGGCTTAATAGGCCATCCTGGTAGGAATATGGAAGACTATGTTGCTGAGAGTGCGCTGAATTGTGCAGACCTGGCCCAAGAGGATTCAGTGGAGAATTTCAGTATGTGGCCTAGAGACTGTTTTTGGGGTATTTTGGTGAAGAACGAGGCTGTTTTTTTCCCCTTGTCTGAAGAGTCTAGTTGAGGCTAAGGTAAAGAGATTTATATTAATTACATTCACAAAGGAAGTATCAAAAAAGCCCAGCAGAGACTTTTGTTCTCTGGTTTAGTCTCATGCATTCTGATCAAGCATAGCAAGCTTAAAATATACAAGTTTAAAAATACAAAGTGTATGGTTCAAGTAATAATAATTGGGCACCAAGAAGTGAAATGGACATGAATCCTGTGTTCAGGAGATAAAGAGATTAAGGGAGTGGTGATCTCATACCCAGTTAAATTTTCTGTTTGTGTTTGCAGTTGAACAAGGAATAATTTGGACTTTTAATCTGGAAATAACCACAAAAATTAGGCACATACTAAGGGGCCAGAAAGGATCTCCAATGGAAAGGGGTAATGGAATAGAGTATTATGGACAGATTAAGGGGAAACTAAAATTGGAACATTAAATAGGAGGGGGGTGTGTGCTGGCTGGTTGTGTGTCAACTTGACACAAGCTGGAGTTATCACAGAGAAAGGAGCCTCCCTTGAGGAAATGCCTCCATGAGATCCAGTTGTAAGGCATTTTCTCAATTAGTGATCAAGGGGGGAGGACCCTTGTGGGTGGTACCATCTCTGGGCTGGTAGTCTTGGGCTCTATAAAAAAACCAGCTGAGCAAGCCAGGAGAAGCAAGCCAGCATCTCTCCATGGCCTCGGCATCAGCTCCTGATTCCTGACCTACTTGAGTTCCAGTCCTGACTTCCATTACTGATGAACAGCAGCATGGAAGTATAAGCTGAATAAACCCTTTCCTCCCCAACTTGCTTCTTGGTCAAGATGTTTGTGCAGGGATAGAAACCCTGACTAAGACAAATTGGTACCAGCGTAGTGGGGTATTCCTGTGACAACCTGACCATGTTTTGGGGAGGACTGTGGAAGTTCTTTGGAACTTTGGGCTAGAAGAGAGCAGAGAGGCTTCATTCCAGAGATAGCCAGGGTTGTACCTTGTGCTGTGGCTGAACTTGGTAATGTGTAAGGAGTCGCCTAGGTGGTACTGGTTTTGAAGGCATGAAGGAGTCATGAAGAGCAGCTGAGGCCTGGGAGAGGCCGTGGAAAGCCATTGGTGAAAGTGCAGCCTCAGTTACAATTGACAGCCCAGGACTGAAGAGATTGTGTAAAGGAGCTGAGGCTTGGCACCATGAAGACAGCCTATGACAGGCTATTGGTGAAGCCTAGTTGCAGCTGAAGACAGCAGTGTTTTGAAGATGCCAGTACCATGAGATGACCAAGAACAGCAGCAGCAGTAGAGTACAGGCATCTGGAGCCTAGAAGACAAGGTGTGTGCTACAAAGGGCAGACCTGGGTAAGAGACTCAAGCCCTTGGAGGAATCTAGAAGATCATGAGTGGATCCCAGACATTGGACGGTAGGAGTTTGATTTTGCTTCTGATTGTAACTGTGTCCTGATATATTTTCCCTCCTGAAGGAATAAGGTATTTTAGTGGGGCCTACAGTTAAGAGACTTTTGATGGTAAAAAGACTTTGAATTCTAAGAGACTGGATATCTTTAAAGGGATTGAAATTTTAATAGTAAAAATTTGCAAAGACTGTGGGACTTGTAAAGTTATTTACATCTTGCGGATATAAATAATAAATAAGAAAGTAAGGGTTGAGGCTTAATAGTGATGTATTTCTGTGTCAAGTTGACAAGGGGTCAATTGTACTTGCTTCTTGGTCATGATGTTTGTGCAGGAATAGAAACCCAGACTAAGATGGGGGGGTGGGGTGGGAAGAAAAGGGTAAAAGAGAGAATTTGGGTAGGAAGAACTAACACCAAAGGCCATTTTAAAAACCATATATAAACCTACTATTATAGAAACTTCCAAACATAAATGAAAGGAATCCAAATGGAGTTACCAAATTAAAGGGGAGACAATGTCCCAACTAGATAATCCTACAGTGCCAGAAATAGGTTACTTCTTGTTGCGCTGCTGGTCAAAGGGGTTTTCCCAAACAGCACAGACTACTGCCAAAGTTAGTGTTTATTCTTCACAACCTGATGGTAAGGCTCTAATGTAGAAGTATTTACTCATGTTCTCCAACACAGAGAAGTTAACTTGTGCCCTACTAGAAGCTTCACCCCTGATAACTAGCGGTCATGGTACTAGAAGGTACTCTGCACATTACTTGAAAAAAGGGTAATCATTACTATCACTTGCTACAAACCCTAAGACCTACAACAGTGATCTGCCTATAAGGTATACGAGATACAATCATAGCATAAATGTTATAGGTGCAACCGACCACTTTCTGATTATATATAAGGCCCAATCCATGAGGTAGAACCTATATTTGACACTGCTAAAATGGCCAAGAATCAGAGTCCTACTCTGCTACAAAAACCTAGGACTCCTAATAACATAGTGCTGTATTCATAGAGCACTGCCTTAACTGTACCCACATCAGAGAAATTCTTTCGGTAGCTGGGAATCTATTTGGACTCTTTTCAGTAGCTTTCACTAGCAAAGACACACAACTGGACAATGTGCAAACAGTGAGGTAGAAGACCCATGCCCAGGTGTAGTTAGCCAACACAAAATGAACTCAATGGTATTTTTGTAGACTTTTTGTTTTGTTTCATTTCGCTTTGTTTTGGGATTTTTTTTTTGGTCTTATTGGTCATTTACTTATTTATTTAGATTTTCCTTTTTGTGGTTTTGTGCTTTCTGTGTTCTTGTTTTGTTTGCTTTGTTTTGTTTTGGAAAGAGAGGTAAAAAAAGAACACAATACATGAGTAGGGAGGCTGTGAAGATCTTGCAGAAATTGGGAGAGAGAAAAATACGATTAAAATATAGTATATGATTTTTTTCCCCCCACAAATGGGGGGGCTGGTATTTCCAAATAGTGAAGTCTTGGTTACTGGCTAATTCCATCATTAGAAATACTAATGGTTTCTTCATCTCAGAGATGATGTGCCTTTGATTTTTTAAAAAAGATATTTTTATTATTTTTTAAATTATGCCCATGTATGCACACATCAGTGCAGAATTTAGAAGAGTGTCAGATCCCCCAAACTGAAGTTACAGATGGTTGTGAGCCACTCAATGTGTATGCTGGGAATTGAACTTGGGACCTTTCACAGAGCAGTAAGAGTTCTTAACTGCTAAGCCATCTCTCCAGCCTGTCCTTTTTGTTGGCTGTTTAAGAAACCATACAAAGGGGTAAGATTAATCAATGGGCAAAGACACTTGCCACCAGGAATTAAATTTCCAAGGTACACATGGGGAAAAGAACAAATTTCTGCGCGCGTGCACGCACACGCGTGCACACACACACACACTATTTCTTAAAAGACTCATAGTCATATACGGTGGTATATGCCTATAATCCCAGCACTAAGGGCTAATATCAGCATGGGCTACATAGCATTAGTGAAATTTTGCTTCAAAAAAGAAGGAGGGGGGGAAATTGGGGAGGACTCGAGTATTGCATGAGTATCTACTTAAAACTCGAACAAGCTGGTCACTGACTCCAGCACTCAGGAGGTAGAGGTCAGAGGTCATAGGATAATCAGAAAGTCAGGGCCAACCTAAGCTACCTAAGACCTTATCTCATAAGAACAGAAAATATTAAAACAAAACATAAAACACACATATTCAACTTTACTTGAGGTTCTCAGATATATAGTCCCACTTTGCTCCAATGCTGCTGAACCCTAGCTAGATAATATACACGCTAATAGTTAGATAATGTATATTCTTTTCCTGAGTAATAGGCTTGGATCTTCCTATAGCCTTTCACCAGTAGTAAATTTAAAACAGAAAAAGGTGTTATCACCTCAACTGTCTTCTCTCTCTCTCTCTCTTTTTTCTTCCAGTCTCTCTTACTGCATCCTTTCCTGTAACCCTGACACCTGGCACCTCACTGTACTCTTTTCTGAGACAGGAAGCCCAAATTGGCTTAACTTCCTATGTACCCGAGGATGACCTTGAAATTCTAATCTTCTTGCCTCCATCTTCCAAGTGCTAGGATAATAGGTGTGTGCATCATACCCCACACTCTTTTTAATTAGCTTCTCTTTAATTGAAGTGTTCTTTCTATATCACTTAGTGTATATACAGAGAATTAGTTTTAAATGGATCACCTTTCTTTTTTTGTCTTCTCAGAATTAAGGCCAATTAATTGGGTAAAAAGAAGAAAACCAAACTCTAGGGGGAAAATCCAACTTGTTTGATCTTGGCTGACTTTCTTGTGTCTCTTTAGGAGAGCTTTTCTTCTACTGTCTGTGGCTACTGTCTGTGGCTACTGAGAGCTGCCTGAAATGAAGGGCTGCACACCCACAAGAAGCTATGCACTGAAGAACAAGAAACAAACACCAGAAACTATTGAAAACTAAAAAAAAAGTGGTTTAATGTTTTGCCTGTATGTAACCATGTGTATACCTGATTCCCAAAGAGGCCAGAAGAGGGTATCAAATCCCCTAGATAAGAGTTACAGATGGTGTGGGTCACTGTGGTGTTTTGAATATGCCTGGCCCAGGGAGTGGCACTATTAGGAGGTGTGGCCTTGTTGGAGGAGGTGTGGCCTTGTTGAAGGAGGTGTGGCCTTGTTGGAGGAAGTGTGTCACTGTGGGTGTGGGCTTTAAGACCCTCATCCTAGCTGCCTGGAAGCCAGTATTCTCCTAGCTGTCTTCAGAGCAAGAAGAAGAACTCTTAGCTCCTCTAGCGCCATGCCTGCCATGCTTCCTACCATAACAATAATGGACTGAACCTCTGAACCTGTAAGCAAGCCCCAATGTTGTCCTTTATAAGAGTTGCCACGGTCATGGTGTCTCTTCATAGCAATGAAACTCTAAAAAAGTCACCATGTGGGAGCCAAGAATTGAACCCTGGTCCTCTGAAAAAGCAACCAGTGAACCCTCTAAACCACCTTTCCAGCCTCATCCAGAAACTATTTAATCATGGCACCCTCAGTTTGTAATTCAAATCTCTGATCATCAGGTGCTTTGTTTTACTCATTCATGATATAGTCTCTCTTATATTTGAGGATTTTCTTAGCCATGGATGATTAACCAAACATTATTCCATGAAAGCATAAGGATAGTTTCATACCCCATCCTTCTGACTTTTCTTTGCACTCCGACCTAATTTCTGGCCTGAGGAGGCACAGCAGTCTGCCTGGTAGTGCTGATAGCCTGTTCCATATAAAACCCTTCTGCAGTATAAACCAAGGCAACATTTCCCTCTCTTAGGTGAAAAACTCTGCAACCTTCACTTTTCTCTTTTCCTTCTTATACCATTTAGTTATTTTTGGTTCCTCGAGTTATACACTGGAAGGTTTTGCACTAACAGAGGTAAGAAGGGATTGCTCTTGCAGGTCCCAGGAAATCATTTTATGTTCTGAGATAGTCAGATATATCATCCATACATAGTGAGCCTTAAGACGACCCCCCAGAGTCAAAAGGTTAAGTAAAATTCAAGTATAACCTCAAACAAAATACTAAGCAGCCACTGTAGAAGAAAGTTTTGTTTATCCCCAGTATAAGCAAGCAGTTCAAAATTTTGCAAGTTAAATGCGTGCACGTGCACATGCACACACACACACTCACAATGTAGAACAGTACAACCATCTGCACAAAGGTAACACACATCTTTTACAAAGACACACAGTTAAAGAGATTTAGCTCTAAACGGATCATTTATATTTTCAGTTTACACAAAAACCATATAATACACATTAACATATAACACACACATTAACCCTCTGTTCATCTTGGCTAGTTCTAGAAATATACAATTAAAAAAAAAAAACTGATCAAAAATAGAAAACTATGCTGTAACCTCTACCCTAAACACAAAATTCAAACCCCGCATGGGAATGGAGCTGGAGCAGAAGCCGAGAGATTTTATCTGATCCACAACTGGAAATGGTGTAAGCTTTTGAAACCTTATTCCCAATCATTAAAAATTATTCCAAATACTCCAAGTTTTAAAGCACCAGCTCGCTGCTCTTGGTTATCGTGTCTGTCATCTTCACCATTATTTACTATAAACATCCTTGTAATTGTCAGGCTGATTTAGAATGGATTTACAAACTCTGGTATGACATAGACAAATAACTTGCTCCCTATTTTGTGTGACATATACCAAGACCAACTATTTTACAGCACCAGAAATGGAGCTGGAGCAGAAGCCGAGAGATTTTATCTGATCCACAAACGGAAATGGTGTAAGCTTTTGAAACCTTAAGACCATTACCAGTGACATACCTCCTCCAAAAGGGCCCACACCTCCCCCATTTAAATTACATTTAAATTAAAAAAGAAAAGAAAATGTGACAAAAATCTCATTAAACTGTAAAACCTAAAATTATTACTTGGCTCTCTGCGCAAAAGTCTGCCAACTGTCTTATTTAGTGATTTTTCTGCTGTTATGAAGAGACATCATGACCAAGGCAACTTGTAAAATAAAGCATTTAATTGGAAGCTTGCTTAGAGTTTCAGAGGGTGAGTTCATGACCATCATGACAGGGAGCAGAGAGCAAGGGGGCAAGGGCAGGCTGGCGTGGTGCTGGAGCGGAAGCTGAAGTTTTTTTCTGATCCACAACTGGGACGGTGTGGGCTTTTGGAACCTAAAGACCTCTCCCAGTGACATACCTCCTCCAAAAGGGCCACACCTCCCCCAGCACCAAATCCCTACTCTACAAATATATAAGCCTGTAGGGGCCATTCTTAAACCACACACCAACCATGTTCTAACAATTACTTGGGTATATTTGGGTAACTCAAGTAAATAGCATATTCACAGAAAATCATCAAAACCTAGTTATTCCACTTGTGTACCATCCTGGATTCAATCCATAGTGCCAGGTACACCATGGTGATCTGGGCCAGTAGCATAACTCAGTCAGGTAAAGTGCTTCCTAGCTTGCAGCAGAAACCTGATGACTTCAAGTTCAATCCCTAGAACCCACAGTGGAAGAGAAAACTGACTCCCAAAGTTGTCCTCTGATCTCCACATATACAGTGTGACAACCATAAACCTGAATTCTCTTAGCTTTGACTCCTGACACACTTTCTCTCCCCCCACCCACACACTCACACACATCTTTCATACAGAAGTTTTGCTCTGTTCATAAATATCACTTAGTTCCCATAACCAACTAAATCATCTTTCAGAATGACAGCACAACCCTCAACACATTACAGAAGCTCAAATGTCATGTAACGATCGCCGAAACAATAGTGCTTCAGTTTTAATACTGGTCTACCCAAAGAGGTGTTACAGCATAGCTAAGTAAACCTGTTTCTCTTCTGGAAACATGACCAACTGTTTCGTTAAGAAGGCTGCCCATGTTCTCCTAGCATACAGCTGTATTCCACTTGGTTTTAAGACATCCAAGTCTCCATTCTCAAATCCTCTTTAGTCTACCTAGGGAAGACAGGCCTATCTAAGTATCTCTCCTGTGTTTTACAAATAAATTTTCTTACAGAGTTCCCCTCACAGTACCTAAAAGAAAGAGTAACTTACTCAAGAGCAGGCCTTAGAACTCTGACTTTTAATGCTTCTAATATTCGATTTAACTCCACAAATGGTTCTTTCTGACTTGGGTCCACAGACAGACCAGATTCCTGGAAGGGAAAAACAAACAAACAGTCTATCAGTATATTCATTCACAATGGAAAAAGCTGATCTAAATTATAAAATACAGGGATGTCAAAGATAACTTCCTTTGAACATATACTTCTGGGGCAGAACCAGAGACTGTCCCACCTCTATGCTTCCATCAAATCTGAGCTGAGCACCGACCATGGACTCTGGCATGGTTCTGCACACTCAGGCCAATGCAATGTAAACACATACTCTTTCCTGGGATATAAGGTGCAGTTGGAGGTCTAGCCACAAGGAGAGGAGGACTCACTGGAAACTGCAGAGCTACAAGGAGTGTCTAAGAACTTCACAGGAATAGATGCTATGAACCTCCCACTACCTTTCTTTCTATACAAGAAAAACAAACTTTGTTTAAACTGCTATCTTGAGTGTTACTTGAAAACAAGCTGATCTTCAATGACACAATTTACTGTGAGGTCTGTATGGACACACACCCCTCCAAAGGTACAAAGCAAGACCCACGTACCATTGACTTAAATTGTTTCAAACAGAAAAGGCTTAGATTATAGACTGGTTTATGATGCACTTTAAATTATTTTATCTTTTGAGTTCTTCATTTTTTAAAACAACAACAACAAATGCAACAGAATGGAGTTTGGAGAAATGAATAAGGGACTGACTCCCCCGTTCCTTTACACAGGCTCCCTGAATGGCCCTGGGTATATTCCCTGGTTCTCCAAACCCCACACTTCTTGTGTGTGGAACAGCAACAGTAAGTCCCATCTCACAATGCAGAAGAAAGGAAAGCAGGGTGTGGCCTGCAGGAAACGTAAAACAGCAGCTACTATCAACATGAATGCATGGTGTTCCTGCCTGACAGAAAGAAGGGCAGCATTAATATGTTTGTTTCTTTCCACTTTTCTGCTATATTAACATTCCCTATCACAGAAAGAAAAGGAGCCGGAGTAAATGGTGCATGCCAATAAGTGTAGAACTGGGGAGGCTGTAACAGGAGGAGCCGGGGCCACACAGGAAAAGCAGTACTGCTTTTACTACTTTAACTCATGACCAGGAATCAGCCTATCAAACTCAGAATAAAGAAACAACAATTTGGATATTAAACTCTTGAGTGTAATTTTTTAAGGAAAGGGCAATTCAAATACTAAATTACAGCACTATAATTTCTAAGAACTTAAATATCCTAGCAAAATGACTTACCCATGATAATTAAAATATTACAAATCTATCTACAGTTCAAGTCCCACCTACAGACACTGCAAAGTCCACAGCTCTGTCTTGTTTGTTTTCCCTATGCCTCACTGGCATGTGCTTACCTGGCAGAGCTCCTCAGCTACATCCAGCATTCCTTGTCGGAAGAAGTGTTCCACCATGACCTCATTGAGAAGCCGTTGACTGTCTGCCTGCCAGCAGCCATCTATTCCCACACTGCTAATGTCAGAATCAAAATTCTGGGGGGTAAACAGAAAAGAGCCATGTATAGACGACTTTCTTTTTTTCACCTCACTTAACAGAAAGAAACATCTTCCAGAAAGGTCTTACCCATCTTACTTTGGTGTTATCAGGAAGTACCCAATTCAATTCATCTACTCAATCACAGCCAAGGATTCTCCTACTGCTTCTTTTAAATCTTTCCATTCTTGGGGATTACTAATGAAATAAACACTTTTTTTTTTTTTTTAAATCGGGAAGCACTCTAGGAAACTGTATAGATAACACTGACTTCTGTGAAACCAAAATCAGTAAGTCCGTTTCCGGGCATTATACTACAGCAATATTTTCAGAAGTATGCTATAGTAATCTGTTAAAAAGCACGCTCAATGCAGCACTGTCTGGAATGTGAAGGACAGAAACACACACACACACACACACACACACACACACACACACACACCCCTACCTCAATCAACATAGGACTGCTACATGGCAAAGCCCACTAACTGCAGTTCTGAGTCAGAACTGAGGAGACAGGGGGGTACAAAGGGTGGTTTCTATTACTAGGCCTACATCTGAGCTATAGCTTTACTAGTTCTGACCCCACAGAGCACACTTTAGACTTTGAAAACTGAAGAAGGTAGACTGACTACTCAGAAGTACAATCAAAACAACGGTGAACCAAACCAAAATTGCAACCCCAGAAGACTAGCACCTGCTAGTCAGAGGGCAGCTGAGATTTGCTTGGCATACAAGGCACCATGCACAGTTCACATGGTATGGAAGAGGAAGTGACAAGCACCGAGGCCAAAATGACAACAAATGCTGAAAACCAAGACTTCCAAGCTATTGCTACAAAAATGTCCCCCCCCCCCCAAAAGGGAAAACACTCTTTTTAGAAAACTATTGTTGTTCTCTCTTTCTACCACGAGTTCTAGGGACAGAACTCAAAAATTGTCAAATTCTAAAGCAGTCTTTGCTGGCTGAACCCAATCTCAGGCCCCAGAAGGCAAACACTCTTGAAACATAAAGGACACAGAGTAAAGAATTAGAAGACACAGTAACGGAAATAAACTCACTAGAGACACAGAAAAGCAGGAACAAAGTGGCAGTGCAAGTTTAAGCAAGCATACATCACCATATATATTATCCAGTTAGAAAACAGAAAAACAAGATGCAAAGCAAAACACAAATGAGCAGAGCCTCGACAAGTGGGAAAATAAAAAGATACAGTATGTGCCACCAAGAACCACCAAAGGATGGGAAAAAGAATTGCCAGAAAAATACACTTAGATACAAGAAACTTAGGAAACTTCCAAAAAGGACAAGAAATCCCACTTGAGAGCATCAAAATGTTAACATCTAAACAAACCAAAAATGAACCAAAGCCCAAGGCAACCAGCTGAGGAAAAAATGGCCTGTTGACCGAAGAGATGATGGTTCAGTTGAGCTAGGACTAGTTCAGATCCCAAGCACCCATGTAAAGCTGAATACAGTAGCACACATCTGCAATCCCAGAGTTCGTATAGCAAGCAAGACGGGAGGCAGAAACAGGAGCATCTCCAGAAGTTCAAGGCTAGTTAGCTTGACATACATACATAGCAGGACCAAGAACACCTGAGGTTGTCATGTGCAAGTGTGCATGTGTGTAAATTTAAAAGAAAAGAAAAATGGCCTGTTACTTACAGAGGGAACAGAGGGACTATGATTTCAATGATTATAGATTTCAAAACAGAAACTATGGAGTTAAAAGGATATTATAGTACCCCACTCCCCCCCCCACCCCCCCCCCCCCAAAAAGAGAGGATCGGTATTCCAGAATTATATATCTAGTAGAAATATCCTTCAGAAAGGAAGATGAAGTAAGCATTCTCGGACAAAGAAGATTTTGTTTTGGCAGATTTATATCAAAACTAAAAAAAGAAGTCTGATGAAGGTGATGGCACATGCCTTTAATCCCAGCACTGAGGCAGGCAGATCTCTGAATTCGAGGCCAGCCTGGTCTACAGAGTTAGGTCCAGGATAGCTAGGGCCACACAAAGAAACCCTGTCTCAAAAACAAACCAAAAAAAAGGGTGAAGAAAGAACAAATCTGTATCATGGTCTCAAAGTTTTCTGTCTAGTTGGTTTTTGCTTTCTTTGCCATTCATAAGTCTCTACTGCTTAATTTTTTAGAAAAGATTTATTTAGATGAGTACACTGTCACTGTCTTCAGACACACCAGAAGAGGGCATCAGATCCCATTACAGATGGTTGTGAGCCACCATGTGGTTGCTGGGAATTGAACTCAGATCCTCTGGAAGAGCAGTCAGGGCTCTTAACTGCTGAGCCATCTCTCCAGCCCCCTATTGCTTAATTTTTAAAAACTACACAAATCAATGAAACAAGATTATCTAGATATACCTGAAATTACAATTCCTGACAACCTTTGCTTAATTAGCCTAACCAACAGGATACTAGTTTATAGAATATAAAAGAACAGCCTATAAGTAACCTACAGCAGCAAACCAAAAAAGTGTTCTTTTCCAAAATGAGCACCTTTTCCCACAGTGATCTTTCCTGGTTTTAGGTGTCCTTGCAGGAGCTAAGGTAAATACATCAAAATCTGAATTCACTCAGGCAAAATGAAAGCCAAAACTACAATATTATTATGTCTTAATTTTAATTTGTTATGAGATGTTTTCATTTTCAATTTTTATTTACTCTTTGACAATTTCATACATGTATATAATATAGTTATATCATATTCATTCCCCCTCACTGGTGCTTCTAGACCACTTCTTCCTAGTAAGAACCCCCACTTTAACGTCTTTTTTCTTACTACTGACTCAGGAGTTTAACTGGGGTTACCTGCATGAACACAACCACAGTGTTATTTACTGTAGCATGGGTAATTTAACAGTGAAGAAAAGTTACTCCCCTTCCTCCAGCAAGCCATCAACTGTCAAAAGCTCCTCCACCAGGAGTGGGGGCTCAGGAGCCTGCCTTCATCATTCTTATCTAATCTCTTGAACTAGAACCTAACCAGTGGGAAAAACACAAATAACCGAATGCTAAAATGATGCACACATGAACTGACATCATTCGTCCACAGCACTAATGAAGCACAATCACCTATAAAGGTTTTGAGTTTTACTTCTACTTATCAGAGATCCTACATTCGAAAGTTGATTCATGGCAGGTCACTGACACTTTTTTTAAAAAAGCAATTTACATTTTGTGTGCTGTTTTTAACAACCAGAAAACTGGACTGGTGATATTTTGCTTTTCTTCTGGACTCAACTAGAAACCCACAGTATGCTGGGGCTATTTTATACCCCAGAGGCCATTCAAACAAATAAGTAGTGGGTATATAATGATATAATTCACTGCAAACTCAGAATCTGCCTATAATCCTCCACATGCCTAAGCACACGTAATAAGCAACAGCCACCTGACTGAGTTACACCCCTCACTGACCTGTGAACAAACACAGCCCCAGGTGGTAATGACTAGTCTAATAATTACTTCTCAATCTTATCAAAGCCTATAAGCTTGTCAGCAGCTATTTGATTCACCAGGAAAGAAAACAATCACAGAAAATAAAAAATGCTTTCAAAGATATTTTTACTTGTTAATATATATATTACCAGTTCGCTTGTTTTTGGAAACAGGGTTTTATGTGGCTCAAGCTGGCCTCAAACACACTATGTAATAAGAAATGATCTTGAACTCTTGACATCCTGCCTTCCTCACAAGTGCAGAGACTGAGTATACAGACACATGACTAACATACTATCAGAATTTTAATAGTTACTGATATTTTCCTGCTGAAGGACTATACCTCCTAGCTTCTCTTGAGGACTGTGGAAGTCATTTCCACATCCTGCCTTCCTCTGTAGGCACTCTGGCCATCCAAACATGTGGGTAATAAAGATGTCCCTTGCAGTGAATAAACATGGTCCTGCCTGTCTTAGGGTTTTACTGCTACGAACAGACACTGTGACCAAGGCAACTCTTATAAGGACAACTCTTAATTGGGGCTGGCTTACAGGTTCAGAGGTTCAGTCCATTATCATCAAGGAGGGAACATGACAGCATCCAGGCAGGCATGGTGCAGGAGCTGAGAGTTCTACATCTTCATCTGAAGGCTGCTAGCAGAATACTGGCTTCCAGGAAGCTAGGATGAGGGTCTTAAAGCCCACACCCACAGTGACACACCTACTCCAACAGGGCCACACTTCCTAATAGTGCCACTCCCTGGGCTGAGCACATAGAAAGCATCACACTGCCTAAGGTCAGACCAAGCCTTTCTTTCCCTACAGCTGCTTTAAAATAATCTAAAAGTTAGCACTAACAATAGCTGCTCAAATAAAACAATTCTTTGGATAATTAATTTCCTTGAGATATATAACAAAAAAATGCTTATTGAGAAAACTTTTAAAAGTCTAGCAGCTAAACAATGTTACGGAGTTTTACAAGGACACCCTTCACATCTTCACTTTCTTTCTTTCTTTTTTTTAAACACTTATTTATTTTATGTGAGCACATCATTGTCTTTAGACACACCACAAGAGGGCATCAGATCCCATTACAGATGGTTGTGAGCCACCATGTGGTTGCTGGGAATTGAACTCAGGACCTCTAGAAGAGCAGTCAGTGCTCTTAACCCCTGAGCCATCTCTCCAGCCCACAAATTCACTTTCTTAAAGCCTTGTACGGTAACTACTACATAGGTAAGAAAAATGGAACAGCCTTTCCAGTAGGATTATCTTTAATCACACTGAAACTTTGTAACATAATTGCCATCTTGGACAGAAGGATACGTTTCTAAACTCCCTTCAACCACCTATTCTTCCACTTTAAACAATTAAGGAAGACAAGAAACCCTTTCACAGTTTATGTTCTGGTTGCATGTAATAAAAATTAAAGCCAAAATATAAATGGATGTTGAGGGGATGCAATACAAGTCAACTCCCTTCGTTTTAACTTCAGGTTCTTACTCACTATTGCATCAGAGCTGGTATTCCTTCCAGCTTCTGTTACTAGGTGACCAAACACATTTACATGGCTACCCAGGAAATCAACAACACTGTAAACTAGCAGAGGAACTAATGTGAAGAAACACCTCTCTATTATTAGCATCATCTGCTTTACTTTTTCCTTTCATATTTGTAAAACAATGAGATTTACATAGCATTTAAGAAACAGGCCAGAGGGGATCTTGAGTTCAGCGTCAGCCTGGGTTACACAGCAAACTAAAACCAAACAATATGCCAGGCATGATGGCACATACCTTTAATTCCAACACTTGGGAGGCTGAGGCTGGTGGTTCTCTGAGTTTGAGGCTATGCTGGTCTACAGAGTGAGTTCCAGGATAGCCAGGTCTACCCAGAGAAACCCTGTCTTGAAAAACAAACAATAAAGCAAAGAGAAGCCTGGCATGATGATCTTACACAGGGAGGAAGGATTCAAACAAGAACCAAAAAAGGAAAAGCAAAGTGTGCATCTATGCAGGACACAATAAAGCTTGGAAAAAGAAACCCACAACATACTAAATCTGGAACCGAAAGGTGAGAAGCAGAAAACTTCGACCATCACGTAGCCATGAGAACTAAGCAGCCTACACCTACACCTACCTCTACCTATGCTGTCTCTTTACTCACCTCAACAGCCTACACCTATCTCTATCTCTGCCTATGCTGTCTCTTTACTCACCTCATGAATACGATCACATAGGTTTAGAGTGTTCTTTTATTGCTCACCTAAATGCATTTGTGAATCATAGTGACTGAGCAGTCCATGGTAAAACAGTATTTGCTTTAATTCCTAAGTGCCAACTCTCGGTGTTATTTTTAAGTTTCTCATCTACTTTGAAGAAAAACTGGCATATGAACCCAAAAATAGGTTACTGTTGCCCCTACAAGCAACTGGTTCTTTCTCTACATCTGGTTAATCTGGGTTAATAAGAACAGACTCCAAAGGACTCCCAACAGAGTAAGGAGACCTGGACTGGGAGAGATCGCTACTTCATATTCAACTCACAAACAGTATGGAAGCAAAAGGGAGCCATGGGCAAAAGAATATGAAATTCACAAGAAGTCGTCCTAATGGTCACATGTGGAAAGGTACTCCACTTCAGAAGACAGGAAAGGCAGAGTGCGTTATGACCAGATACTATTTCACACCCACCTCATTAATCTTCAAAGATTTTACTCCCTGGCCATTGCAAATGTGATGAGAAATGAGGGAACAGCACTCACAAATGCTAAGCAAGATTGTAAACTGGTATAAACCCTAAGGGAAAAATCTGGCAACGCCCTGTAAATCTGATGCTAAGGCTCAAGACCTATGAGGAAATAAGCCTGTACTTAGCATATGCCAAACACCTATGGCTGGGAAATGAGCTTGGTAGTGTAGCAATCAGTGACACAGGTGGAACGCTGGATGCCAACACTATCTTTTTTGACATCCCATAACCTCCCCTGTACAATACTCACACCTCTGCTTTGATGTTCAAAGCTAAGAGAAAGATAGGTTCATATCGCTAAGCTTTTACTTTATAAGCATAAAGACACACTAAGCCACACCACAGTCTTCACACTTACAAAGGTAAACATGCTCCACAACCTCTGTCTGTCGCTCCCCTATCCCTGAGAATCTCACAACCCCATCTGCTGTCCCACTGTTTCTTAGAACAGAACAGAAATGTCAGGGACTTATTCTCCCAAAGATGGCAAACATATTTTTTTCCATTTTACAAGGAAGAGAAAGACTCCTGTGCACACTGCAGGTGCTCCTAAAGCACCAAAGATCACTTCTCCCAAGGGATTCTAATTGAGAAGGTTTCTTAAAATCTCAGCTGTAGATTTTAATCTCAGTTTTCCCCATTTGCTCTCTGGTTCTAACATAAACCTCAGTTTTCACATTATACCTAGGACTGCAGTTGTTGGGATTCAAATTAAATTAAACCATTATTCAAGAAGATGTAAATAACGTACAAAATGTTCACTTCAAAAGGTGAGTCTGAGTCAGTCCTAGCCACCAATTCTGATGCCACACGTAAAATAACATCCACTAGAAAACGTAGACTTTCATTAGTTTTATTAGTGGTGCTGTGTGTGTAATGTGAGTGTGAAAGCAGGTGGACACGTGAGTGCCACGGCACATATATGGAGGGCAGAGGGCAGCTTGCAAGAGGAATCAGTTCTCTCCTTCACACAAGTTCTAGGGATCAAACTAAGGTCACTAGTCTTGTTCATTTTGCACTTTTTTCTGCTGAGCCATTAGAAAATGCAAACAAAACAAGTACATAAAAAACAAAAAAAAACAAACAAAAAAACCCAACAAATTCACTAGGTAGTGGTGATACCCACCTTTAATCCCAGCACTGGGGAGGCAGAGGCAGGTAGCTCTGAGTTGGAGGCCAGCCTGGTCTATAGAGTGAATTCCAGGATAGCTAAGGCTATAGAGACAAACCGTGTCTCAAAAACCACAAAACAACACAATAAATTCCTTAATTCAAAATCACTTAAACTAGGTGTGGTAATAAATCTGTACGCGCGCGCGGGCGCACACACACAAATCTAGTCACAGCCTAGATATATTTGCACAATTTAGGTCTTTTTGTGCCTTCTGGCCTAATGTGCCATGGGTGCTAGACCAAGCCCAGTATTTCATCTTCTACCTTCCTGATTAGGTAAAGTGGGAACACATCAGTCCAGAGGAATCTTCTGGTGCTACTCCTATGAGACCTGACTACCGGGCTTTCTTTTATGGTCTGCACTATAATTTAATAAACAGTTATAATCTAAATAATGTAGTCTTATTCAGTTTGAAACAGGATTTTATTTTAAAAACAAAAAACGTAAGGCTTATAACCTAGAACAGATATATAACAGATGGCAGAGAAAGCAAAATTCCACTCAGCTTCTCTCTGGAGAATGGTTTTCAGGCTACGAGGGGCAGAGGCAATGTGGTTCCACACCAGTGCTTATGTTCAGTAAGCAAGGAACTACGCAGATCATCTAGTTGTTAGGACGCTAGGTTCTTATAGAGAGAAGTTCTTTTTACTCAAGCAAGCTAGTTTTAAGGAAAGTGGGGGGCAGGGGGGTAATGCTTGAGATGCCCCCTCCTCTCTTGGCACCTGTGCTCTCTCCCACCTCAGACCGCTACCCCACTTCTAGGACACCTCCCGACCTCCTATACTCCCAGACTCCCTGTTCTAATTAGGGCTAATACTGTTGTTAGGGAACACCATAACCAAAGCAGTTTACCATCAAAGGCAGTCAGGACAGGAACTCAAAACAGGGCGGGAACTGGAAGGCAGGAGCTGATGCAGATGATTGCTCTGCATGGCTTGCTCAACTGGCACAGCCATCCACCATATGCTGGTCCCTCCTCCATTAATCATTAAGAAAATGCCCAGCAGGCCTGCCTGCTGCTTGATCTATGGAGGCATTTTCTACATTGAGGTCCCCTCCTCCCAAATGAGATAGCTTGTGTCACTCGGACACAAAACTAGCCAGCACACTCCCTTCCCTGAGGCTGTAATGAAAAACTACCCTGCCACCTCACACACACACACACACCTGGGGAAAACCCGGAAAACTTCTGGGGCACAGTGCACACATCTGGCTGGGAAAGGTCCATCCTCGGAACAAGCACTATGACCCAAGTAGACAAGAAACAGAGACTATAGCAGCTCCTACTGAAATCATGCAATTTCAAAAGAAAGAACTTCCACCCTGACCACAAAGGTCAAGTACCTTACTACACCTAAATAAAGTTCACAGGTGGCAGACTGCATTTTTTCATTACTCTTAGTCATTTGGGATAAAGAGTAGTTTGATACTGTTTTATTTCATTCTTGGGGACCACCTTCCTTGAATCACCATTTTCTCTTTATTATCTGTCAGCTACCAATTCCTTCACTAATTCAAAAAGTACTTTCAATATACATATAAAATTACATTTGTACTTCAGAACTCAATTTAGCTTTTTCTTCTTCATCACAGACAATCCTCTACTATTCCTAATGCCCTGGTTTCTCTTTTGAACGACACGTCTCTACTACAGAGGGATGCATTCACCACGTACCGACTTTAAAGTCAGCCTGTGTTCCACTTCACCCACTCATCCCAACTGCCGCTGTGAGCTAAGCACAAGACCCAACTACTCCATTATCTTTTACCTATTCTTGAAACTGGTCAAACTGACATAAAGTTCAAATGATCCCCTTAATTATTTAAACAATATTTGCTTATTAACTTTTGATACTATCATTCTTTAGCATCATCATTTTGCTTCTGCAATGCTAGCTGCTCCACCTAGTGGCGGAAAACCAGCTTGGGCAACGCAGTTAAAACTTTTTAACCACTGTTTCACCCCAAATCACCCTTGCATACCTCACTTATTTTCAAGTGAAGTTTAAGAACAAATTCTCAGTTGAAAACATTTTCCAAACCTTGGTCTGCCCTCCAGACTGTATACTGTGGTGTTTAATGTCTCTTCACCTCAGTTCCTCATGAGTGGATGAGAATAACATACATACTAGCATCATGGGACACAATGTATGTAAAGCACTCAGCTCAGTGCCAGTCAGCTCTGTAAGGGACAGTACTTCTCCCCACCCCTGACCACTACTTACGTTCATCCTATATGTCAAGCTAATCCTCCCTTGCTTTCTCTACCTTCTTTGTCCCTTTGGTCACCGACTGGATAAACTTCAGGACGGAACTCATAATCCCTACATCTTTACCAACCTGATCTTTCCTAGTTTCAGGAAGGGAACCTTCCCTAACCAAGTCAATCCTTTAGTCTTTAACAAGTGCTGCTCTTCTGCTTTCTATTCTAACAGAAAATCTTACTTCATAGCTTTCTTCTGAATCTTACACATTCTTCCAAGTCATATTTAAGATACTAACTCTGCAAACCTAAGATTAGTTAAAAGTACAATATTTCCTTTACAGTTTCATGAACACTTACGGTTTATTTGCCTCAGAACTTTTTCTATTATTTTATATAAGAAAACCTACCACTTTTTACAAGACTAGCTAAGATTTCTAGCATATAAATGACCCGTATGATTTTTAGCTCTTAACTATTACATGCATTTTAGAAGCTTAAAATCTCAGCATTATTCACTCTTCATTTTAGCCACTCTCCCATTCCGTCTAAATACAATTTCTAAAAAGAGGTAGAAAATTAAAAACAACCCAACACACTATGTCCTTTTTAAAAAAACGAGTGGATTAAAAAACAAGACAAAAATTTTTCACAAAATCCAAGGATTAAAATAATACTTTAATAGGCAACACATTAAAGTAAAAACTTCAATGTTTTATATTCATAATAATAAAAAGCTATAAAGTTCCTTTGATAACACAAACTGCTCTGCTTACATTTTCAGGGGAAAATAATAAAAAGAAAAACAAAACAAAAAACCCTCTTAAAACATTAAAGGTAAAAAAATGACTACTTAGGGCTTAAAGATACACTGAAAGTTCTTCATTCATACCCACTTGTCAAACAAAATATCACAAACATATAAAACACACACTAGAAGTGACACAGGCTTTTGGAGAAAGGATTTTAACCTCAGCTGTGACTTCAAGCTACCACTCCCTCAAGCCTTCCAAGAAAGGAAGCAACGAATCACCTGCAGTCTCCACTGCAAACTGGAATGACCTGGGTCCTGTTTGTACACACACACACACACACACTCCTAATAGACGATGCCTGCCTGGTTGGTCCTTTAAATTAGCTTTTTTAGGGCTGGAGAGGTGGCTCAGCCATTAAGACCACTGGCTGCTCTTTCAGAGGACCTGGGTTCAATTCTCAGCACCCACATCCAGCTCATAACTGTCTGTAGCTCCAATTTCAGATCTGGCACCTTCAGACATATATGCAGGTAAAACATTAATGTACATAAAATAAAAACAAATAATTCTTTTTAAGTTCCTTTTCTCGTAAAGAAAGGTCATAATTTATCTTCCTCTATGCGGTTTCAAAATCTTATGTTTTGAATCTGTAGAAATTACATACTCATTCCTGTTTACGGGCTTAAAGGTCTATTTTTTTCTTTAGACTGTTCACTATTAATAAGCTTTTTAAAACAACAAGGATAGCCTGCTCCTAAATGTCTATACACTGGCACTCACAGGCAGCATTCCAATCAATTGCAGGTCGGCTTGCCTTGATACCCACAATCCGTGGACCACAATGGTTTCGGCTTTATCCTGTTTACTCACCACCAATACCTGAATGTACCCCACCTTTACAGTAAGCTGCCCAGAGCTTGCACACATTTGCCAAGTTCCAGTTAAGTGTGTAGGATCTAATAAACCAGAGGAGTCTTACGTAATAACCGCCTACACGGAATCCGTGAGGCCGTTTCACAACATCTAGGAGCGTCCAGTCGGAAAACAGCTTCCTCTTTGGGTAACACAGTAAATGCCAAAAATACACGGCGTGTGTGCGGGAAGAGGCCTGGAAGTGAACCCTACCACCAAGTACCTAAGCATCCATGAACTACTCCAGTTTCCTACATTGGAAAGAATCTTTGGAACTAAAACCTAAGCTACTTTCCTAAAAATGTAAACACATTTCTGAAAGAACCTATTCTGTTTCTTTTAGAACTGTAATTATTTCAAGTCCTTATAACTTCCAAGTACATGAAAAGAAATCTCAAAACTGTGAGACTACATTAAATACCTAATAAAACACGTTTCAAATATCCTCTCCCAACCCAAGCCAGAATGTAAATTAACTACAAATGTGCTCCCTAGAGACTCTCAAAGAGGTACTCAATTTTAACACCAAGTACATCTCACTACTTCGCTCAAAAACTAGTCAAAATATCTGACAACCCCTAATGATGTTTGTAAAAACCTGCTGTATCTGGGGGAAGCCATGCACAGCAAGTCAACTGCAGGAAGGGGCCTAAGAGCAAAGGAGGGTTGTCATGATAATTACGGCAGGACAATAGAAATCTGCAGTCAGCTGGAAGGTGGCATACACTCAGACCTGAGATGACAGCGGAGACTATTCCCATTTAATCCAAGCAAGGGCTCTTGTCCAGGTAGGACTGGCTGCCTGGGACATCAGCTCTCCTCACAGTAATAACACTCGGTCTACTGCCCAGATGATGACTCCCTTAGTAAATGCAAAGAGCAGCAGGCCCAGGGATCCAGAGGACCACCCAGGAACTTCCTAGGGTTCTCTATGCCATCAGAATCACCAAAACATCAGGATGTTTTGGTCACAAAGATCTGAAGCTTCTTAAGCAAATGCAAAGGCTCCTCACCCATAGATGATTTAAGACAGTCTCTCAAATACCCACTCCACATACATCAAAACAACCACTTAAGGTACCAACTGATAACTTCCAGTGCCACTGCTCCCTGGTGGTGTGATGCCAAGCTTACTTCCACAGCCATGTTCACCCACATCAAGTTACCAAACAGGTTTCAAACTTCAAAGGTATTTCAGGGAATAGTTCCCAGCCTTCCCAGCCTTTGCTGGTGACTGCCGTCGTCACTAACCCAAGACCACCACTCTGATGGCCCACTAAAATTTCCCCAAGTCATAACACAGTCCCCAAAGTCCCTCCATTTGCAGTCCTGTAGTACCGCACCTACCAGCAAATGTTTCTCTTTAGAAGCTGTCCTGACTTAGGCACCACTAAGCCTAGCCCTTCAATACTTTTACAACACAGGGTAACTGCTAACAGTGGGACACTACCATCACTGTACACACAGGAGAAGTGGCTCAGATAGGTTCAGGAAGTATGTTTGCTACGAAGAGCTCTCCACCAAAAGTCCGCCTCTTCTTTCAGAAGTTTACAACAAAGATGGCCATGGCCAGTCACACTCCCTAATAAATGGAGGAGCCAGAGACATCAGACAGAAAACTTGGCTGCTCCTCTTAAGCTCCATCTGGACTGTGAACCCCATGGGAAAAACAGCTTCACTACTAAAAATGGAAAGTGCTTATGAGTCAATCACTAAGTCAAGGATGGCTTATTAAAAACTATCACTAGAAAAAAAAAAAAAAATCACTCAACAAAAATGGCTTGCCTGGCTCCATAACAACCAAGTCACTCACCAGAATAGAAGACAACACTAAAGCAAAGCAACTAGCTTGCCTACAGAAGACAAGAGTTAGGGTGAAGTGAGAGGGACACATACAGGGTGTTAGTCTAACCACCAGCCCACAACAGGCCCGGGCACAGCCAGGACATGACTTAGGGCCCCACAGTGGCTTGCAGCTTCCCGCAACTGTACCGTCGGGACTCTAGCCATGAAAGCAAATGGAACAGTAAAGCTGTAATAGGCAAGAATTGTATTGCTTCATTTTTATTTCTATTTCTCAAACAACAGCAACAGGGAACTTTTAACAAGGATAACACAGTAAACAAGGCCTGTAAAGTTATCCGAAGCAAAAACGGCACAAAGCAATCTGAGAAAGAAAAGTTGTATCAAGACCATGGTAAAGGAAGAATGTTAGAAACACGAAGGTTCCTGCCCTCTGTGACTGCCGAGTGGCTCTTGATGACCTGAGTTCATCCCAGGGACCTCACCTACACGGTAGAAAAAGAAAACTGACTTTCAAGTTGTCTCCATCTGCATGCCCACACATACACAGAAGCATATAGCAAGTAACTAAAAGGAAATTAACACAAAAAACAGTTTCTCTCAATTCCATACCTTATCAATGGCTTTTCCAACTCGAGAAACACTGCTATGGATGTCTTTGTGGTCAGAGGCCAGCTTCTGCACAGTGTCCTTTATTCTTTTGCAGCACTGTGTCAGAACAAGTGAAAGTGTCCCTGATAATTCAGCATCTTGACCTATGTAAAAGAGAGAGAGAAAGAAAAAAATACTGATGACTCACTAAAGCAAACGCCACAATGACAGGAAAAACAAAGAAAAGCCAGTATCCTTCTTGAAGCACATGGCCACAGTTACAGATGTTATTTTTCAAGTGTACACTAAGAAGTAACTGAATTTACTTATTTTTAGAATTAAAAAATAAAATTTTACTATGAAACAATCTACTTCCACAATCTTCTTGCCAGAGACTGTGAGCTACACCACCATACAGTTATCATATTCATGTCCAGTGAATCCACTATGGGGCAGGCGATAGCAGTGAAAGAGCAATCAACAGCCTTCCACTACGACTTACCTGCTGATGCAAGACAAGCATCACAATAAAGATCACTGCTGTAAGGGGAGTGGGGTAGACAGGGGTGTGTGTGGGCAGGGCAGATCTGAGTAAATGACATAACTAGCTACCTTGGGAGGAGAGGATGTATTCCAACAGGCACCAAGAGAAGTCTGTCCTATTGCAGCTGCATGGTAGGTAATACCTACAACCTCAGCTAAGGCAAGAGGCTATGACTTTGAGGCCAACCTGGGCAGCCTTACACAGAATACACACACCTTGAATATTGACAACGTAGTGAAGAGGCTAGTGTGTCTAATAGCAACTTCTGGCTGGGAAATAGCAGGAAACAGGTCCAAGAGATGACGGGCTCCTGGTTTTTGTAGACTCTTTTTTTGGCTGTAAAGACTAGTTTTTACTATGAGTGACAAAAGGAAATGAGCCACACACTGTTTGAAGCAGAGCAAGTACCTACTGATATTTTAATATGACCACTCTTAATGGACAAGAAGAGGGCAAAGAACAGACGCAGGACAGCAAGGTGCAACAACCCAATTTGTCGACAGCTGACAGCCTAGTACTTTCTGACTGGCCTGGGGAAAGGGAAAGCCTCACAGTTGTCTCCAAGTTGTATACTGAGCCAAGTACAAAGATGGTTTGCCTACAAGTAAGATGAAACAGAGAAAGATGTGCACATCTGGAGGCCAGGAAAGAAAGAGGTTAAACTAGTACTTATTAAACTGGAGATGCTGACCAGTGCACACATGGGAGACAGCTGCATATGCAGGCCTGGAGGTCAAGATCAGGGCCAGAACTAGAGAGACAAACTAGTGCAGCAATGGCACACAAATTATTCTTTTTTTGTTTTTAAGGATTTATTTATTTTATGTATATGAGTACACTGTAGCTGTCTTCAGACACACCAGAAGAGGGTATCGGATCCCATTACAGATGGTTGTGAGCCACCATGTGGTTGCTGGGATTTGAACTCAGGACCTCTGGAAGAGCAGTCAGTGCTCTTAACCACTGAGTCATCTCTCCAGCCCCCACAAATTATACTTAAACTATGAAACTAAATGAAAGCACAGTACAGATTCAGAGAAGTGGTGGAAGGCAGACATGAAGTAGAACTGAAAAGCAGAGCCAGCAGTGGTGGCACACGCCTTTAATCCCAGCACTCGGGAGGCAGAGGCAGGTGGATTTCTGAGTTCGAGGCCAGCCTGGTCTACAGAGTGAGTTCCAGGACAGCCAGGGCTACACAGAGAAACCCTGTCTCGAAAAACCAAAAAAAAGAAAAAAACAAAAACTGAAAAGCAGACTAACAGACTACTGAAGCCTAATGATAGGGAAGAAATCAAGAACGGTGTTGGGAAAATCAAGAGTACAGAAAATCTGCCAAGGTACAGGGAATAAAGAACTATGCTAAAACACTAAGTAAGCTATAGACTGAACCCTGGCCACTGGATTTACAGCACAGATGTCATAACTACAAGAGTAGTTTCTCTGAAGTTTCAGGAAAAGACAGCCTACAAGGTTGCAGGAATTGTGTGGAAAAGGAATACAGTAAGCAAGGCAACCTGAGACACAAACAGAAGGTAGTGCTTGCAAGGTGTCCAATCTGTACAGGGCAGCCCAAACAGAAATACCCTCATCTCTAAACAAATCACACAAACTTTAAGCCAGACAATTCCAACCTCAAACACAGTTTGTCTAAGCCTGCTCCTTTGCAGCAGAAGCTTGTAACTGCACCAGTGTGCGGCGCTGCGTCTGTACTAAACCCTCAGTGGTCTTCCTCTACAAATGGCCTTCCTTCTCTACAAACTTCCTGTCTGTTTGACTTACTGCCTCTTCTGAATCCCTGCTAACTCCTGCTCTCTCCACCATTCCTCTGTCACTTGTTTATACCATTTAACAATTTCTATATGTTACAGAACATACTGTATGAACAGTGTGTTCGCAAATCATACTCTTAATATATCAAGAACAAAGCTAAACTTACAAGGAAACTCTCTGTCACTCACTCACTCTGTCACACACACACACACACACAATGTATCAAGATAGAGATATAACTCAGTGACATTTGCCTAGCTGTGTAAGGTCACAGGTACAACCCTCAATACAGCAAAAATAATAATAAAACAAAACACTCTTCCAAGCTCAACAACAGCATGACAATTCAATTTAAAAACAGCCGGGGGTTGGGGAGTAAGGAGCTGGCTTAGTCAGTAAAGTGCTTACTACACAAACATGTGGATCTTCATCTCCCATATAAAAATCTGGGTGCAGCAGCACATACCTGTAACCCCACTGCTGAGGAGACAGAGGCTGAAGGGTCTCTGGTGGTTGCTGGCCAGACAGTATTACTGAATTAGTGAGCTCCAAGTTCAGTCAGAGACCTGAGACAGTCACGCACTACACAAAGATGGTCCAATAACAACGAGCCACATGTATGAGGATACGCAAGAGGCTGTGCCATCTAGGTGCATAAGTACATGACAATCTTCACACAACAATGAAACTCCTTAATGGCATTTCTCATAACACGTTCCTGCAGTTAAGCAATGCCTTCCTATCTGGAAGCTCAAGAAACTATTGTGGAATCACCTGAAGGAAAGCCATGTTCAGGGAGGATCCACTAATGCATTTTCAAATGTACTCAGTGGAAAGCAGCCAGAAAATGAGGCTTGAAATCACTAAAATGACCAGACTGACTGAGACAAGATCAAACTTCTAAGTCCTAATGAGGAAGTCTTAATATTTTTCTGAGCTTTCTATGAAAACACAACCTGCTTCTAGAACCTTCCTGTGAAACAAATTTAATTACTTCCTAGATATAAAATGGAAATAATAAGACAACCATCTTTAATCTTTACTGTAACTAAAGTAGGGCTCAGACTGGCCACTTTTCACCCAGGATAAAATATTGTGTTCACTGTGTCTTTCAATGTGATGGATTCCTTGGACCCCATACGAATGCACAACTGAGGAGACACTGCCAGCATCGACAGTGAAGCACATTATAAGGTCCCATCTAACATGACCTGATTAAATGACAATAAGCATTAATTACAATGTTAAAACCAAATACTCAACCATCACATACAACAGGTGAGTTAAACTTCATTTCTGTAACTGTAGGGACATAACTCAGTAATAGGGCACTTGCCTAGCAGAAAGCATCCCCAGTACAGGGAGGGGGACACTTTAAATGTAACACAATAGCACCTTTGAAAATGAATAATATTTACATTATTATTTTGTTGTCATTGTTGCAGTAGTAGTTTTTAGAAAAGATCTCACTCTGCAGACCAAACTGGCCACCCATGAACTCAGTGACCCTCCTACTTCAGATTCCCCACGCCGCTATTAGGAAGAAGCAGCTAGCACCTTCTGTTTCGGAAGCAGATTTTTAAGTATACTATTTTCAGAAATTTAAGTCAGTGACTCCTCCAAAATGAGACATTCACCAAACTAAACTAGCCCCTAACTGAGTTGACATGGTTTTGTGATACCTTGCTAGGAGTCCAGGTCTATCTGCCAGCTTCTGTGCCTGGTCATTTCAGGATTTATGTCCATTAGTTTCACAGAAACAGTATGTTACAAAAATGTCTTTTTCATTAGCATCCTGTGCTTCCCAATCAGGGTGTTACACTTTGTTGTAATACCTGTCTACCATTCCAAAGAAACTGACTGAAGCACGGTATCCAATCCCTAAAAGTTAACTACGGTGATTGGTATACAACAGGTATTCAATAACTTGTGTTGTCCTGGTGGAGGCAGTTTTCTTGTTTTGCTTTTTACAGGGTCTTGTTTTAATATCCCAGACTGACCCTAAACTCACATTCCTCCTGATCCCATCTCCAAAGTACCAGGATTATAAGGTGTGCATCACAACACCTGACTCAATAATCCTTTACAAAATGAATATAAAAACAATAGATGTTGCATAATACTCTCGATCTCAAGCCCAACAGATCTAAAACTGTCAGCAGTTTCTCAAACAGCAGTTTGTGGATTCCCTGGCTTCTTGCAGAATGTTTAGTGTCTCCTACATAACAGCACTCTGGCCTCCATTTTCCAAATGCCAACATAAGCCTGAAAATAATAGTGTAGTACCCCTCCCTGTCCCACAGAATCCTCATATGCATGCACATGCACACCCCTTCTCTTCCCTCTCACTATTTCCCCTAGACTATATTGTGTTAGCCTATGTGTGTACACACTCTTATTTTCAAATGTGGCACAGTAAGTCCCCCTGCTCCCCTTCTGTCCTAGGTTCCTTCTCTCTTTCAAACACCTGCTACGACCACACAGCAGGAATACACAGGTTTATATTCGGACGCAAGTCACTTTTGAGTTAGCATCTTCATTTGTAAATAAAAATATCCTAAGTTGTGTTAAAGATAGAGAGACACCCATGTCAATGTCTGTTTATCAAAGTGCAGCCCAGCATGGTGAGATAGTTTAGTTTGTAAAGGTGCTTGCTGCCAAGCCTGATGGCTTTGATCCCCAGAACTCACAGAAGGTGGGAAAGAACGGACTCCATAGAACTGTCCTCTGACCTGTACTTTTGCGTGCGCACACACACATGCACATACATACACACGCACACACATACGCACACACATGCACGTACACACATACACACGCGTGCACACACACACAAAGAACTAATTTTTTCAAAAAGTACACCCTGATATCTGAACACAGAAGAGTTAATTATCTTAAAAGAAATATCTCACAAGGCTAAAACTATGAAATTTCTAGTTATAGCCTGGTTTTGATAAACCACCAATGCATTTTTAGTACTTTCTACCCTTTATTTGTTCTATATTTCTTCTTACTCATCAGAGAGCTAAGAAACCCATGTGGCCAACTGTGGTAATATTCACTCATATTTTGACCTACCTAAATTCAATCGAGTCAAAGATAGTAAAACTGACAACTAATTCTGATCCAGTGTTTGAACTTTCAAATTTGTCTGGTGCTTATTTTCATATGGGGTGGAGGGTGATGCTAAACAACTGCACAAGCATACACTGTTAACAAAATATACCATTGTTAAACCACAGCTGGCAGTGAGCAGCATCCAAATGCAGAAGATTGAAACATCTGCCCATCAGCTGACAATCACAGTCCTAATTAGGCCTTTAAAGGGAGCTTAAAGGTGTCAACATACCATCACGTACAGGCTTCCCAGTAGTCACGAGACAGGGCCCTCTACAGAGGAACATTATAAAACCAGTGAGGCACAAAACACAAAAAGGTACTGCTAATACCCAAGAAAATTATGATTCAGATTTTCAAAGTCTAAAATCTACCACCTAAGATAAAAATATTTCAGTAAAAATGAACTGTCAGATTTCCCAGAAATCACAGACCCTATTTATATATTATATGAATATGCTAGAGGCAAAAAATAGTTTATAAATATTACATATACTGCATTTGAGCTCTCCTGAGTTTTGAGTTTTCACAAAATGGACAGAGATCTTAACAGAACAGAGAAAACAAATTAGGAAACAAGTTGTAACGCAGAGAAATAAAAGTCCATTTAGAAAACATAATCCTAGCCAGGCAGGGGTGGTGCACGCCTTTAATCCCAGCACTCAGGAGGCAGAGACAGGCGGATTTCTGAGTTCGAGGCCAGCCTGGTCTACAGAGTGAGTTCCAGGACAGCCAGGACTACACAGAGAAACCCTGTCTTAAAAAACCAAAAAAAAAACAAAAAACCATAATCCTAACTACACCTAAATGAAAACTAAATGAATATAAATTTGCATTCCAGAATTCAATGAAAATAAGTTCTTAAAGACTAGAACAAATAAACCAACAAGTGCACAGGGCTGGAATGTAAGGGTACTTGCCTAACATCGTAAGATCTTAGGTTCAATCCCAAGCTTGAGGATGGAGATGCATTCACTTGTGGTCCCAGCACTGGAGTATAGGTGCAGAATGAAGGATGGCTGTATGTTAACCGTCATCCTAGGCTACTGACAGCAAATTCCAGCCCAGCCTAAAATATGAGACTGACGATAGATTGATGGATCGATAGACAGATAGATGACTCATTCTTAGAGCTCAAATTCAAACAAGTCAAAAGAACATTAGGTATCATTCAGAAGACTAGAGGGGCATATTTTTATATCCCACTCTTTTATTAGAGTCTTTTTTTCCCTTTGAAACCTTTTTTGTTTTTTTTTTTTTTTTTTCCAGACAGGGTCTCACTACGTAGCTCTGGCTATTTTGGAACTCACTATGTAGATGAGGGTGGCCTTGAACTCATCCAAATGCTGGGATAAAAATGTACCATTATTCCTAGCTTAGAATCTTAATAGCTGCAGGGCAGTGGTGGCACACGCCTTTAATCCCAGCACTTGGGAGGCAGAGACAGGCGGATTTCTGAGTTCGAGACCAGCCTGGTCTACAGAGTGAGTTCTAGGACAGCCAGGGCTACACACTGAAACCCTGTCTCGAAAAACCAAAAAAAAGATTCTTAATAGTTAAAGATAAAATGAAACCAAAACAAAATCCCCAAAATGTCAAAAGCAGGGGAGAAATGATGACATTTGGATTCAATTAACATTTGAGTGTCAAAGCCTTGGCCAGCAGTGTTCCCTCATGTTACTAGTTCTACAGAAAAGACTTAAAACTGACTCTTAATAAGTCACCTGTCAGAGTGAACATGAATCTCCTTGTGAAGTATTAAAGCAGAAACTTGAAAAGCTAAGCCTAATGTTAAAAATAACAGAGGACTATTTCACAGCATTAACAACCTAAATGTGGCCACGGAGAGCTGTGGTCTTCCTGAGAGCAACCTGAAGGCCTATGCTACAGCTGTTCAATAGATTAAGTTTTCAGACCTAACCCAGGAAGGGGACACACTCATCACATTTACTCAAGATTAGCCAATCTATAAAGAAGGGTTTTAATGATCAAGTCCTGCCTGACCATTTAGAACAGAGCAGTGAATTCGCAGATGGGTATTGAGTCAGGGACATTATCAAAGACCACTACATCAAATCACAAGCCTAGAGTATCACAGGAAAACTGAAACAATAGTTTGTATTTAAAGGGCTCAACTGCATGGTACAGACAACAGTGTTCCTGGAGCAGAGAACTAACCAATTACCATCATTGGTGGGGGTGGAGAACTTCAAAGCACATATGACAAGAACTACAGACGAAGAGAGAGATATACAGGTACGAGCTTTTAAAGGTCTTCTAGATAGTCCCTATTTTTAAAGATCCCATATTCAAAATACAGACACTTAATCTCTATCTAAAAACGGAATGGTGGAACCCAATGTAACTTTTAAATCTGGATTTCATATTAAAAAACAACCAAACTCATGTTTCTCCTCCCACTTTGCCAAGCTTGTTTTTTTTCTTGTTCCATAATTACCTCTTTCACTCCTGCTTCAAAGTGTGGATTAACCTTTGGTTTTTCCAACCTTTACCCAACTCTGCCTGACTCCATCCTTGCACAGGTCCCAGTCACTCTCAGAGGTCCCTTAGGAAGCCACATCTCCACCACTACTACCCAAGAACAGGTCCAAACTTCAACCTGAGTGCTGTGGGCCCTGCCCTATCCTTACTGAAAATGTCACCTCAAGACTCAATGCCAGTGTCTTTCTTTCCCTGGTGTCCATGATTTTATAGGATGTTGCCAATTTTAATGCTTTTATCCCACTCTCTCTCACCATCTCTCTTTCTGAACCTTTGTTCTTGCCACCCTCTTCCAGTTCTTCATCCATCTTCCTGCTTCCCACATCTCCACCTGTTACTAAACCCTACCACAGGTAGGCAGTGCCAAACCCTAAACCAGACTCCTTTCTCTGCCATCACCACCTCACGGTCTGTATGGATGATCTTACATTCTTGTTTCTGTTAAAGTTCATGCCAGTTTCCATCTCTCTAATGACATACACAGTTCACAGATACTTGTCCTTTATAACTTTTCTAAAACAAGCTATATCTGTATATTTCTGGGATAGCCCCTGAGCTGTGTTACTATCCAAAATTAGAAGACACCTAAGAGATAATCTTAGAAATGGCTTTCTATTTACTACATGGCATCAAAGCCATGTCAAACAAGTCCCCAAAGGTGCATGAAGTAAGACGCACTTAAGCTTACAGACAAGGTCATTTTAAACAGCTCAGTATTTACTATTATATGAACATAGGATACAAGGCTAAAGCTGGGCAGTAAAGGTCAGGCTAGTCACTTCTCAGGGAACACAATAGTTGACTTAACTCGGAGTTCTTCCATTTTCATCAACATATATATGCTATGGGCAATGTGCCTTTCCCATGCTCTTCAAGCTCTTCTGCCTGACACAGGCAGGATGAGCAGAGCTCAAGGTGACCAGGAATGTAAAACAAGAAAGTCATGTTGGTAAATTTTGCTAGCCATGTCCCTGTCTTTTGAGCTAGGTCAGTCATCTTCACCTCTAAATGGGGAAAACTCTGAAAATGCAAGTAATCATGCAAAGATTGATGAAAGAGACGACTTCCTGATGTTACCCCTTCTGTGTCTCAGGAGCCAGCCTCGCTTAACTGGAGCCTACATAGTCATATGTTTAGAAATTCCACTTTAATTAAAATTGCCATGCCACTTGAAACCCAAAGAATACTGGATAACACACAAATTAAATGAACAGTGCTCCACATAACAAAGAGTTGTCTCCTCCAGGAGCCTACACAGGAATAGACTATCGAATGTTAAGTCCAACTGGAAACACACTGATCTTTTATTTTCCTACTGAAAATAGCCTGAGTAGCTTGGCAACCCATCCATTCTGCTTTTGCTGTGCTTGAACAATGGTATAGCCATCCACCCAAACTTTTATTTATGATCCACTCACAAGCTATTTTCCACACTAGGTGTTTATTGTAGACCACACTGTACTCAATTCAAAGCTCAAAAGTCATTCTTCTCTCAAAAGTACCTACTAACATTTAGCACAATTTCAACAAATGGGGCCTGGTTATGTGATTTAACCCGAGCTAGCTAAAAAGTAAGGTTTTTATGAGCCTACCAGGCTCTGATTCCTTCAACCTGTAATTTATACTTGACATAGGCAGGTCACACTTAGCACACATTTCTCTGTATACACATATGCATATTTTTCAACATGTATTTGTAATACATACAACCCAGTTTCTAGACCAGAAGCTATGCACATTCAATCTTCAACCCTTGGCTCTCTCTATTAATACAACCTAGAGTATGCATTTAGACCTTGGTGATCTAAATATGAGTTTAAAATGTCACCTCCATATTTTTTTATACTCACTTGCTTAATTAGCTTCAAACACACACACACTAAATGAATACACGCAAAAAATTGTGTAAGATGTGTTTATGTGTTCATAACTCCACACACAATGGTGTCTTTGGCCAATTCAGAAAACATGATAGTTAAGTGTAAATACACAGCCAATGCCATTTTAAAAGGTGACACATAATCATACTGCCCCCATTTTGAGGTGCTATACAAGAAATCTATCAGTGAACCCCATTACTGCAAATTATTATTATTTTTAAATGGAAACTAGCATCTCCACCTGTCAGGCAATGAGGAGGTTCTGAAACAGTGGAGAAGCTTGTTCCCAGGAAGCCTTTTTTAAATTCAAACTATCTGCATTTATTACCTACTCAAAATAAATAAAATTTAAATTTAAAAAAGCAAGAGAACTTCTTTTAAGTGCTGGGAATACAGATAGCTGAGTGGTCAACAGCTTGTCTAGTGTCCATAAGGCCCTGGGCTTGATCACCAGTGCAGCCAAATTCCTTTTAGTGGTAGTACAAAAATAACCAAAAAATTAATATGGCACATCCGTAACGCTATAATTTCCCCATCTACACCTTAAGCATACCGTGAAACTGTTGCCAACATTGTTTCAGTCTCTTTTTTGTTCTTCTACCACTAAACATTAACAAAAATTTTTATTATATTTTCCACTAGGAAAATATTAAAGGGGGAAGGAGGAGCAGAGTCGTCACAAGCCGGATCACTAAAACCAAAGTGTGCTCGGTTTATTGTACCTAATACCCAGTCTATGATCTCAAAGTACCAGTGTCTGGACTTGAGCGTAAATCTACTTGAGTAAACCCTCAAGCGTATGTGAAAATTGAGTGCATATTCAGAAAAGAGTAAGGTACCACCCACTTTAGACCAAGATTATCCTGGGAAAGATCCCCAGGCAACATCAACCATGATGATCTAGAGCCAATTTCTCTCTTCTGCGAAAACATCCACTGAAAGGTAGACACAACTCTGTCAGGGGGGCACTCCTCCCCTTTCAGCTCGGGAGTTAATGAAAGTGAACTTCAAAATAATTCAGGCCCAGCCGCAGAGCTCAACACAATTCTTGAACATCTGACAAAGTAGGTTAAAAAGTGGTCCTACTGTCTCAGACCAACATACTGGTCTCTGTTTTCCATTCACCCTCCATGAATAACTCTGTCTATCCCTTCCACCTTGGGAATACCACTGAGGCCCATCCTCCTGCTTCTGTGCCCTATGCAAGGCAACAGAGAGGGGCCTCTGGGGCCAACCAGACTTCTCTGAGCTCTCCCTAGCCTCGAGTGCCCCTCGAGGGGCACCCACCTTAGCCGCCTTAGAGTCACCCACACTCAAAGCCTGCATTTCCTTCTTAAACGCCAATATTATTCCTCTAGCAGAAGCTGGAGCTTCATTTAATAAAAACAAAAAAGCAAAACTTCCCCACCCCTTTTCCAAGCTGTAGAACTAGGGAAGGATAAAGTGACAGCATAAACTAATTCACCAAATGTGAGAGACTACCCCATATCATCCTTACTCTCCTGAAGTACATGCATTAAGAAAGCTGCATTTTAATAAGACAGCGCTAACAGAGAAATCTCACATGGAACAAATTTAGGTTACAGAGAGCTCATCTCCAGCTGGCTGGACAATTTCAGGCCAGCCCCTAGGACGGGTGCTTATAACCTGGAGGAAGGATGTGACAAGGTGGATGAACTTGCTGACTCCATTTACATACAACCAGTTCCCAACAGATTCCCTTTGTTCATTTAATAAAGTTGTTTGTGATCCCTTTTACCCAAGACACCCCACTATAGACTCAAGTAAACCTAAGAATTATGGCTTTTTAAAATTGGACTAATTTCTCAATTCTGGCAAAAGATGCTTCTGCAACAGGAAGTCACCTATCAGTATGCCACACAATGACTGTCCTCTAGCCTATCTAGCAGGTAATGTTTACAGTCCCCAAGGTTCTACTTTATTCACTCTCTTCTCCCAGGAATATCACCTACCACTCATAAGCTTGGAGCATAAGATCCTAGAACCCTGACAGAAGCCCAATTGGAGCCCCTCTCTCAGATCACAGCAGCCTACCAGATTACTCGCCCAGAAGGCACAGTCCAAGTCTTAAAATAGAGAGGTAAACTCTGCTTTCAGTAGGCACACCTTGAAAGATATTTACGATTCAATATAATATCCACTGCCCATCACCTGCTTGAAACTTTAACTTAGAAAATAGTTGCTTCAAGTAGCCCCCAATCAAATACCAAAGCACGTTTATCTTTACTCAAAAGAATCAAAAAGACTACCTTAGAAACCAGACCTAGTATCCGTATGTATTTCTTTCATGTTTTTTAACAACCTTTCATCACTTAATCCTATTCAACTGATTAAAGAAAAAGAAGAGATGCCATAGAGAATAGGAATGTTGAGAGAGAGAGACAGACAGACAGACAGACACAGAGACAGGCACTGCCAGTCAAGAGAACAAGCACAACTATCTGTTATAACAGCAAGGCATACTGTGCCTACTTCCCCTCACACCACAGGTTTTGTTAGAAGTTCCCCTACCAACGAAGAGGCCCTAAAATCCCTGACCTGGCAATTTTTACAATCATTTTAACCATCTGGAACTGACTGTAATTTCCTTAAAGCAAACCTCACAATCTCATCTCTCTTCTTCCATATGCACTCTTCTGGAACTGTTTTCTATCTTTTCACTCTCAACCCCTCAATCTCTGATCTGGCCCCATTCCTTCTACCTCTCCAGGTGTAGGCCCTGTGTTCATTCTCTTTCCCTACTGGCTTCCTCCTTTTTGGTCAAAAGACAAAGATGTCATCTGGGAACGGGGAAGTGTTTGGTGTCTTTAAGCACTGAGCTAGAACCACCGTGGATTGACTGCCTTCCACTTCAGTACGGACTATTTTTTTCTAAGCCCGAGATATCTGGTTTGTCCACAAAATGTCAAGAACCAGCTAAGCAGCCTCTCTTTCTGCCCTTTTCATTCCTGCTCTACTTTGGTTGTGTTGAGAGCCTAAGACCTTTCATCTCACATCCTATGATCTCCACTGTCCACCTAGAAATATCTGAAAACACAGAAAGGCACACCGGGAATCCCAACACTAGAAAGATGAAGACAAGATTATAAATTCAAAGCTGGCTTGGGTCACACCGTGAGACTCTACCTCAAAACACAAGCAAAAGAAAACCACCAATTTTGGTCTCACACATATCCCAGGACCTTTGCTCTATGTTCATCAAACCCTTGAACTTCATCTCATGAGTCAAAATTCACCAGATTTCCTCATACCCCACCTTATTCTGTTCCTATCAAGTATAGCATCGCCACCAATTAATTCAGTCAAATAATCTTTTCACATGCAGCCATCAACATGTTTTCCATATATTTATATGTCTGTCCAAAGTGACAGCTGTATCAGAAGTTGTCAGACTCCTTTACCAGAGAGGAGCAGTCTCCCACAACTGAAATGTTTGGGAAATACAGGCGTAGAGGAAAGGAGAGAGGCAAGACAACATTGCCTTAACCCCACCTGCTCCATCCGCATTTCTCCCTGACTAGTAAACATCCCATTATTTCTGTTCAGCCCACACTGACAAGGGCCGGACCTCTTGAATGAATCCATAATATTACAAGTCCTTTAACTCTCATTCAGAAAGAGTCAGCATTGTGGCTCCAAAGTACCAGACCTTTAATGTTATTTCTAAAACACAAAACCCTTCCTCAAAGTTAGCCCTGGCATCTGTGGTACAAGACGTAGGGCAACTGATGAAATAATCTAGGCAAACACTTTCTACGGAAAACCCGTTCTGAAAGGATTATTATCAAGTACAAACTGGACCAGGTAAGTCAAGTAACTAACAACTCGACAACTGCTCCGTCGGTCTCTACAGAAGCTACAGCTGGGCGCTTAATGGATGAAATCGGTTGGCTTCCTAGGAACCGAGAGTTAAGAAGAGCTGCCAGCCCACATCAGTCCAACTCTGAAGTTGCAGCAGCGGCTGATGTGGAAACCCACAGCTAAGAACATTCAACTAAGAACCACCAGGGGAAAAAGTCTGCGAGGCCGAGAATTAGACAAAGTCCTGTGCAGACCTTCTTTACCACTCGCACACCTGCGGCCGCAGTACCACGCAAGACCCCCCACCCCCGCCCCGAGCCGTGTGCAGCGGACTGCTCCCCCAGGCCACCGCGTTTCCGGGTGGGTCCGCGCGAAGAGGGAAAGTCGCCGCGGCCTGGAGACCAGCAGACGCAGCGCAGGGCCCCGGCCCCCGCGCGCCCACGCGGCCGCCCTCACCGTGGCTCTGCAGGATCTCGTGCTTGAGGCCGCCGGTGTAGTCGATGAGCTCCTCCAGGCCCCGCTCGCACAGCTGCCCGTAGCCCGAGAACTTGTGCAGCACCTTCTCCAGCTCGCGCTCCACCGTCACGCACTGATCCATGCCGGAGACCGCGACGCTAGGCTCTCCGGCGCCCGGGGGTCCGCAGTGGTTCGGCCCGGGCCCCACCGAGGCCGCGTCCTGCTCCTCCTCCCCCAAGGCGGCGGGCGGGCGGCGCGGGAGGCGAAGGCAAGGCGGGCGCGCTAGCCGCGGTGCCGGGGGAGCCCCGCGCAGCCAGTGCCCGCCCGCCCCATGGCGCCCCAGCCCCGCCGCTCGCACCCGCTCGCCCGCCCTACCCGGCGCCGCGTCTCGCCCCGGGCCCCCTGGCTCGCCGCGTTCGGCCGCCCCCCGGCGGCGCCGCCGATTGTTTTTGTTTTCACGGGAACCGGCCGATGACCTGGTTCTCCCGGGCGGCACCAAGAGCCGCGGCCCGGGAGGGGGTAGAGCCTCCCTCACGAGCGGAGGAGGCGGCGCGGGCCGTACCAAGCGAGGACTCGGCGAGGGGTCGGGGGAAGCAGCGGGCAAGCGCGGGCGGAGGGAGCGCCGGCGTTCTAAAGGTGTGGGCCGTACCACGCGGGAGGCCGGGAGGGAGCGGGGCGAGGGCGGAGCGAGAGGCGCAATTGGCCCGCGCAGCAGAACAGGGAACTTTAGCGATAGCGTCAACTACGCGGCCGGTAAACAAGAGGGTGGAAACCGTCCCCGGATGCCCCGCCCAGAAGCAGAAGACCGGCCAATCGACGCAGGGCCTAGGAACGAGACAAGCATTCTCCAATCCCTGGCCGAGGCGTAAAACTTCAGCCAATCCAGACTGAGGGGCCAAACCAATGCTCTCGCTGTTGGAGGGGGGGGGTGGCTTGAAGAGAGGCGCTAGGAGCTTCTAGTAGGAAGCCGCGAGGGGAAACAAGGGAGAAATCAACGGGGCTGTTTTCTACAGGACTTCGCCTTGATTGCAATTTGTGCTGTTTCCGCATGACATTTTGACCAAAGTTTCGGCAGAGAGGCCTGCCTCCTGGACGAAAGGCTGTCAGTCTGGCCGCCTAGTGGCGGAGGGCCCGGGCGGGGTCGCTCACGGATGGAAGGTGGTAGCTCTTAGAGGAATAGCCCGCGCCCAGCGTTGGCTAGTTCTGGTTCTTTGACGCTCTCGGCCTGCGAGTGGCCTTTCCTGTCGCCTTGTCCACGTGCTGGGTGTCTTGGCGGCGGTCACGAACACGCGTGGGCGAGCTGAGCAACCTGGCCCTTGCTCCTTGCCCTTACCTTGGCGCAGGGCTTTTGCCCTGGCTTACCACGGGGTTCTGGCCTTGGCCTGTGCCCTCTTGCTCACCGGGCTTCTACCCTACTAGCTTTTTGCCAAGTCCCTGCCTCACAGCTTGGGCCTGAAGTTCCTAGCTTGCTTGCCGGCTCATAGCATTCCTACCTCCACCATGGTTGTATCACCTCTGCCTCCCCGAATTTTCTCCATCAATCCATCGTATCTTTTACAGCACCATTCTTTCCTCTTACATCACTTGTCAAAGTCTAAAATAATAATTGTTTGGAGTTTTGCTTGTTTTACTTGCACCACTTAAGTAAAACTGTGAAGGGTAACCCCCTTTGTTTTGGCCTGTTTGTTTCTAGAACACTGCCTACACCCTGGTGGACAGTCTTTGTTTTCCTTTAATTAAGGTGGTAACCTTTTTGAAGTTCAATTTCCGTTTTTATAATGTGGCAGCAAGTGGGGGGAAAATACTCCCCTGGGTGGTTAGACTTAATGGGATAATATATATGATGGCCTTTAATGATAAAGGGTACTGGATATTTGGGAGTTCTGCTGATGGTATTTCAGGGCTCCTTTCTACTACTCATCATGCCATTTGCCTTTAGTCCTCTTTCTTGGCAGATGGCCCTGATTCCTCCTTCTTGAAAATAAAAACCATTTAGCTCCAGCGGTCTTGCTATTCTCCACATGATTTCTAGCTACCATCCATTTTGTGAAAGTGCTCAGGCATCCAAAAGAACAAAAGGCCCTTTTCCTTTGTAAAACAAGCCTGGGGGTGCCTGGCATCATCTTACTCATGTCTAGAGTGTCCTTGCCTGGCTGTACTTTAGCTCTTCCTGTTTGGGGATGGAATGGACCTGACTTAGCAACCTTCACTTGACCCTTCTGAAGCTGTTTCCCTCTTTAGCTGCCACACTGCACACACAAATCTTGTTCCTCCTCTTGGTCCAAGGATCTCCTTGATAGTTTCAGTTACACACCTCTCTCTCTTTCTCTCTCTCTCCCTCCCTCCCTCCCTTCCTCTCCCTGTCTCCTTCCCTCCCTCCCTCCCCTCTTTGTTTTTAGAGGTTGTTAGAATAACTAAATGAGATAATCCATGTACTTCAACATGTAAGAACATGTAAGCCTGGCACATGTAAGAGCTATTCTTAACCACCAATCAGAAGTAATGACTCTTCATTAACTGCAGTTTCAAAGCCAGTGCTTTTCAAAGCATAATGCCCAGGGTAACCTATCACAGCCCCATCCTACTACCCAGTACTGTTACTCTCAGCGTGAGTTGAGCACAGCTCATTCATGCCAACCAACCTCTGTGTTTACTTATCACATAAGCTTTCCGATTTTTTTTCTTCCAGCAACAGGACAAATTCTTTTTTTTTTTTTTTTTCCCGAGACAGGGTTTCTCTGTATAGCCCTGGCTGTCCTGGAACTCACTCTGTAGACCAGGCTAGCCTCGAATTCAGAAATCCGCCTGCCTCTGCCTCCCAAGTGCTGGGATTAAAGGCGTGTGCCACCATTGCCCAGCAGATTCTATTTTTTATAAAACCCAAGCCTGCACAGATACACAAAGTACCAATCCTAGGTAGCTACTTAAAATTGATGTGAAATCAAAAATTCAGTTCCTTAACTGTACTAATCACGTTTCAGATTCTCAGCTACAGTGACTAATGGCTACTGTGCTAATCAGTATATGTGTTAATCGGAATTTTCCTCTATCTTGAAAGCCCTAATAGTGCTGATTGAGACCATGGCCACAGTAAAACCACTAGGACTTCATACAACACTCACGTGAATACTGCCCCATATTTCTAGTTCAGGTTCTAGTTGACTATACCTTGTGTATTGGCCTGGCTAATTTACTGTCAATTTGGTAAGTTTAGTTATTTACAAAAAGGAACCTCAACTGAAAAAGATGTGTCTTATCAGCTCACCTGTAAGCAAGCCTAATAACTGTTCTCTGGAAAGACCAGCTCACAGAGAGTGGTGTCACCTTTGGGCAGGTGATCCTAGGGTGTCTAAGAAAGTAAGCTGAGCAAGCCAGTAAGCAACACTCCTCCATGGCCTCTGCTTCAGCTCCTGCCTCAGGCTCCTGCCTTGAGTTCCAGACCTGACTTCCCTTAGTGATGGAATGTTATGATCTGAAATAAACCCTTTTCTCTCACGTTGCTTTTGTTTGTGGTACTTTATCGCAGCAATGAAAACCCTCACTGAGACATTCACTTAACCACACTGGCAGAACCCAGATCAGAGCTGACTTCTTTTCTTTCTCTTTGACTTAAACAGAAAAACTGCTCTCAAGTGTTTGTTGAAGGAAGGCAGTAAGTTAGGTGGGAGGAGGCTTCAGAGGTACAATAGTGCTTGGGAAATCAGACTTTTCTGTTCCCTTTTTGCATGGGTCTTCTCACCCAGTTCATAACTCAAATTTGAGAATTCAAATACTGAATTCTCAAAGAAGGGTCTTTAGAAGCAAGAAGTATTGTAGGGGCTGGAGAGATGGTCTGGTGGGTAAGAATACTTGCTACTCTTCAGGAGGACCTGGTTTCAGTTCCTAGCAGCTCAAAGCCAACAATATGTAACTTCACTTCCAGGGGATCTGAGTCCCTCTCCAGGCACTGAATCTACATGGTTGAGTGTATACACTTAAAAAAAATAAATAAAGTGAAACTTTTTAGAAAAGGATTATAGGTTTGAATATGAAATGTTCCCTATGGGCTCATATATGATCACTTGATCCCTATCTAGTTTCAGTATTGGGGAATTCAGATTTTTCTCTCCTAGTAACAGGACAAATTTTATTTATTGGTAACACCTGAGCCTGCACAGAACACAAAGTAACAATCACATGTAGCTACTTAAAGTTTCTGGAAACTGTAGGATATGTAGCTTCATTGGAGGAAGTGGATGCTGAAGATGAACCTTTGGAAGTTCCAGCTGGTTCCCAATCCCTTCCTTGATCTCAGACTCTCACTCACTAGGAAGTGAAGAGCCTTCTCCATTCCAGGCTTCTGCCACAGCCATGTTCTTCCTAGGTATAGGAATCTGGATGGACCTCTCTGAAACCATCAGCAGAGTAAATCTTTTCCCCCTTTAAGTTGTTTCTGGCAAGCATTTTGTCACAGGGATGAACAAAATAACAGATATGGGAGGGTCACTCAGTCTCCAGAACAGTTACAAATAATAGCTCTGTGATTTTTGCATTTTTAAAACCATAACTAGAAATGTATACACATAAGGAAAGTTCTTTGTAGTGTTGAATGGACTCCTGGGACTGTGTTCTATTCAGTAGAGAGAATCTTTTCTTTGCAGTTATTCTGGAATTTGCTCTGATCCTCCCATCTACTCTAAATTTGACACTCTGTGGTATGTTAATAAACATTAACTAAAAAGTAAAGAAAAGCTAGGAGAGAGCGTGCATGCCTACGACACTACATTTTATCCCAAACCAGGCTAAATAAAAGGAATGGTGTGTGGTGGTTAACACTTGACTGTCAACAAGATCTAGAATCACTAGGAGCTTCTAAGCATGCCTGTAAGGGAGTCTCTAGATTAGGTTATTTGATAAGGGAAGGCACCCCCCCCACACACACACACCCATGTAAGCAGGCACCATACCATGAGCTGTGCCCCAGACAGAATAAAAAACAAAAACCAAAACACAGACTGAGCAGCAGCAGCACTGTCTCTCTGCCTCTGGACTTTGGCTGCAATGTGACACCTCACACTCCTGTTGCCCTGACTTTATTTCTACCATACGGCTGTTCCTTTCATTTTTGAAGAAAATATACCATTCTTTGCATTGCTTTGGTCAATGCCCTTGGTTGCAGCAACAAGGCAGTTAACTAATATGGAGGGGAGAGCTTTTTATCTTTTGATCAAAATACGTATTAATTTTAAGAAAACTAGAAAACAAAAATCCTTGGAAATCCCAGACCTAGGATGGGTGATTTAGAGGAACAGCTTCCCTAGCTACTCCTATGTAGATACCTCCATTTGCATTTTTACCACAGAGAGATTTCATTGTATTTACTACATTGTATTTTATTGTTGAGAAAGGATCTCGAGTATCCCAGGCTGGACTCAAACACATTATGTAATCAAAGATGAACTTGAACTCCTGATCTTCCTGTGTCTACATCCCCAGTGCTGGCACTGCTGGTATTCCAGATATATACCACTACAACAGACTCCATATGGTACCCAGGGTTTTGTGCATTCTACCAACTGAGCTACATCACCAACTCCACTAATTTATAAACCGATTTTGTTATTCAGTAACAACAAAAAGAAAGAAAATGTTATTCTTTTTAAATAACCCCTTTGCCCTGGGGAGAAGTTTCAGGGAGTAAAGCATGTCCTATACAAGATTGAGGACCGAAGTTTGGATGCCCACAGCCCACATATAGCTGGATGCAGTAGTTGTGTCTGTAAAGAATCAGGAGGCAGAGATAGGAGAATATCTAGAAGCTCTTGGGACAGTTAGCCTGGTACACTCAGTGGCTAACCACAAGATCTACTGCTTCAAACAAGATAAGGACTGACACCCAAGGTTGTGCCCTGAATCTACATGTGCCATGACATGTGCCTACCCTCACACAGGTGAGCACACACAGCATACACAATGTTTTAAAGTAGAAATCAAATGTCCTGGGTTTTTTTGTCAATTGGACACGAGCTAGTGTTATATGGGAAGAGGAACCTGCAAATCTATACAGGGTATTTTCTTGCTTAATGATTGATGCTGTAGTGCCCAGCTCACTGAGGGTGGTGCCACCTCTGGACAGGGGAGTCTGCAATGTTTAAGAAAATAGCCTGAGCAAGCCATGGAGAGCAAGCCAGCAAGCAGCCTTCCTCTGAAGCTTCAGTTCCTGCCTCATGTTCCTGCCCTGAGTTCTTGCCCTGATACCTCTCAACCACTGTTGAAACTGTGGTGGGGAGTGTTAAGAAGAAATAGACCCTTTCCTTCTCAAGTTGCTTCCAGTCATGACCTTTAGCACAGCCATAAAAAGCAAACTAGGACATAAAGAACAGACTGATTAATTCTTAGAATCTGAAAAGCAGATAGAAGCAAGACCAAAAACAAACAAACAAAAAAAAAACCCTAAATTCCATCTCTCAAATTTGGAAAATATTTTTAAAAATTTACTTCCTTAAAAAATGTTTTTATGCAAAATATATTATGAGATAAGGGTAAGATAGACCCTGGTTGTAGTTTGTAAATGAGTCAGCGAGGTTTTCACAGGGCTGGCTGGCAGTGCCTGGCTTTTTTAGAGTAAACAGCTAGTAGGGAAGGGCAAATGGACAGAATGCACTATTAAGAAATACTGAGTCACGGAAAAAGTGTTCCTCTTCAATATTTTACGAAATCAATTTCCACCATACTCATTTCTGGAAATTACCACTAAGCCCAGCTTCAGAAATGGATGAACGCATAAGGTCTAGTGGCGTGTGTCCGCGATGTGAATGCTTTCTGCTCTCTGTATCCACAGTATGGTCTGGGAAATGTTGACATTTGCCAGCTGGATGGGTAGTATTTATTTGCATTATGACCTACTCTCTAGGATCAGTGGGCAGAGCAGAAAATGGCATGCTTCTAGTATGCCAGCCTGCCCCACTTTCTGCTCCATGAATGTTAACAGAGGTTAGCCCGAGCATAGCACTGTTAACAGAGGTTAGCCTGTGTGCAGCAGCCAAGCTCGCCCAGCACTGCCTTCACTACTTTTCAGATTAGCATGGTTCTAATCTGGCTACCAAGCAAATGCTACTCCCACAGAGTTCTGGTGAGAATGGTCCCTGTCTGGTACTCAGACCCAGGGACATTTATGCCTTGTGGACATGCTCCTTTTGGGTTTTATTGGTCAGGTTCATTTTCTTTCTGTAATCTGGATGTCTTAGTTTCCTGACCTCTTATTTGAGTGCTTTACCAGGTAGAGCAGAAAGGGTGCTGACACTGTAACCTTGAAGTAATTCCTTCAATGCCTCCCAGCCTCAATTTCCTTATCTATAAAATAGGTAACTTAGAAGAGATGAGTTGTATGTTCGTTCCCACCAACTCTGAATGACTGAGATGTCAGTGCTTCTTAAGTAACATGAGATGCTGCGTGACAGAATTGGTGTAGGAAGTGACACTAATGCTTCTGAAAGCTTTGAACTCAAATCATGACCTCCTCATTAGGGGAACATAGGGAAGTTACAGGGGTTGGAGAGGGGTTGTTTCTAATAGCAGCTGCCATTTACAGAGCGCTTAAAATGTGGGACATGCTCTGTTTTAAATATGCAACTATCTCTGACTAGAGAGATGGCTCCACAGGTAAGAGCAGCTACTGTTCTTGGAGAGGGTTTGATTCCTGACACCAATACCAGGTGGCCCACACCTGCCTGTAACTCCAGTTTCAGGAAATCTGATGTTCTCTGGCCTCCTCAGGCACCTGCACATGTGGTACAGTCAGGCAAACTGATGAAGACACCACACACACATACACACACACAAACTACAATCCAAATAACCACAAAGTTAGGTACCTACTAAGGGGCTAGAGAGGATCTCCCGTGGAAAGGGGTAATAGAATAGAGTCTTGAGAGACAAAGGGGAAACTAGAATAGGAACACTAAATGGGGGGGGGGGGGGGGTAAAAGAGAGAATTGGGGTAGGGACAACTAACACTAAAGGCCATTTGAAAAAACATTTAGAGCCCTATTATTATAGAAACTTCCTGAATATATACATATATGAAAGGAATCCAAATACAGCCACCAAATAATAGTGGAGACAATGCCCCAACTAGATATCTTAAACCACCAAGTAAAACCTGCAGTGCAGCCAGGCAGTGGTGGCGCACGCCTTTAATCCCAGCACCCGGGAGGCAAAGGTAGGCGGATTTCTGAGTTCTAGGCCAGCCTGGTCTACAGAGTGAGTTCCAGGAGAGCCCAAGCTACACAGAGAAACCCTGTCTCGAACCCCCTCCCCCCCCAAAAAACCCCTGCAGTGCTAGGAATGAGTTATATCTTGTTGAGTCATTGATCAAAGGGACCTTATGGAAATGCCCAAACATCATAGGCTAGTGTCAAAGCTGTTGGCTACTTTCTACAACTTGACAGTAAGTCCCTATTGCTGAAGACAACACTGATGTCCTTCCACATAAAAAGTTCAGCTGGTGCCCTGCTAGAAGCTTCATCCTACTGACTAACAGTCATGGTACTAGAAGGCACTCTGCATGTTACCCGAGGAGAAACTAGTCATCAATGTCACCCAGCTACAGACCCTGCAACTGACAGCTTGTAAGATATACTGGTGTAATGGTGGCACAAATGCTATAGGAGCTACCAACCTCTTTCTCTTGGATTTAAGGCCCATCCATGAAATAAACCCATACTTGAGACTGCTAAATAGACAAGAACTAGAGTCTAGCTAGGTCGTGGGTCTAGTGGAAAACCTACTACTATTGTACTGCTAAAGGAACATAATACTAACTCCTAATGGCATAGTGCCATACCCATAGATCAATGCCTCCTTCAGCCCTGTAAAAGAAGTTTCTTGCAGTATGTGGTAATTAACATAGAAATCCACAACTGGATACAATGTAGGCAGTGAGACAGAGCACTCAGTCTTAAATGGGATGTTTTAGTTAAACCTCTTCCCTCATGGCTCAGGAATCAATGAGGAAGGGAAGGTGGGAAGAGTGTAAGAGCCAGAGAAAGGGATGACTCCAAAGAAACAGTGCTTTCAGAGACAACAAGTCGGATGCATGTATTACCTCACAGAGACTGTGGAAGTATGTGTGAGACTTGCGCAGACTCAAACCATATGGGTCCCTGCACTCAGATGAGGACCCAGAGTCCCACCCCTAACAGAAGCTATCTGCAATTGATACCCACTGGCCAAGGAAAAGGAGCATTTTCCAAAAGAGTCTCGTTGATATTTAACCACACTTCAGGGCAGGCCCCATGCTCTGGAGTAGTTGCCCAACACAAAAGGAACTCAGTGGAATTTTTCTGGATGTTTTGTTTCATTTTGCTTTGTCGATTTTTCAAAATATCTTATTATTCTTTTCCTTGTTATAATTTTTTGTGTGCTTTTGTGTGGGGGTGTTGTTTCTTTTTGTTGTTGTTGTTTTGTTCCTTTTTTTTTTGAAAGAGAGGAAAAGAACATAAATTTGAGAGGGTAGAGATCATGGGAGAATCTTGGAGTAACTGGAGAAAAGAAAAACGTGGCCAAAAGATTTTGAATGAAAAAAAATTTTCAAAACAATTGTGGGTTAACCAAGTGTCTCGAGTCTATAACTCAAGCACTGGACAGACACACAGACAGATTCCTGGAGCTCATTGTCCTGCTGGTCTAACCAAACTGGTGATCTCCAGGTTTTGTGAGAAATCCTGTTTTAAAAAAATAGAGAGTAATTGAGGAATATCTAGTGTCAGCTTTTCCCTTTATATATACACAAATGCATGTGAACCTGCACATACACATGTTCAGACATGAACACACACACAGAGAGAGAGAGAGAGAGAGAGAGAGAGAGAGAGAGAGACTACACAGCTGATAAACAGTAAAGCTAGAATTTGAGGTCAAATCGTTCAGATTAGTGGCTATCTCAAAAAGCAAATGTTTGCATACTTATTTGTGAAGATGTACTTCCCAGTAAATAGTAGACAATTTAAATAGTAGATAAATTGTACGGTCTTGTGATAAGAACACAGAGCTGACATTCACCACAATTACAACTCCAACTTTTGAACCTTTGGAAAGAACAATAAACAAACTACTAAGCCTTTGTTAGGATAGCCGTCACAGCCCCCAAACTCTATTCTAGCTATTCATAATCTCTGTCTCCCTGCTTCTGCCTCTGCCTTCCTCACCCTCCCGGTGTAAACGCTGTGGTAGCACCACACCCATTGAACAAGGTGCTGATTCTCCTCATGACTCCACATGCTCTTCTTCCTCAACACCTGGTTGTAGGTTTTCAATGTACCTTTATCACCAACCAAGTTCACTTTCAAATACCACTCTAGCACTTCAGCAGTAGAAAGAGTACTTTAAAATAACACACTTATCCTAATTTTTCCCTCTGGTGGCTAACATTTATGTTTAAAACACTGACTACTATTGTTGTTACAATTTTGTATCTACTAGGTCAGTTAAGAGCAGTAAGGGTGGGGCAGAGAGACTGCAGTTAAGAATACATGTGGCTTGGCACACACCTTTAATCCCAGCACTCGGGAGGCAGAGGCAGGTGGATTTCTGACTTTGAGGCCAGCCTGGACTACAGAGTGAGTTCCAGGACAGCCAGGGCTATACAGAGAAACCCCGTCTCGGAAAAAAAAAAAAAAAAAAAATACTTGTGACGGCCTTCCGGTTTCCATCTGTGGCGGGAGACCTCTGCCTGGGCCACCAGGGCTCCATAGCCAAATAGCACTGGGAGAAAGCTAGCCTCCCAGGAGTGTGGGCAAGCCTGTCTGCTCAGAGGGACCCACCTGGAATACCCGGGAAACAGGAACGGAGTGGGCGCTGTTTGGTTTCTTTCAGTAGCTGGGGAGCAGATCCTGTGACACAGGGCTCCATACTCAAATAGTGCCAGGAAAGAGCTGGTATCCCAGGAGTGCCAACACACCTTCAAGCACACCCAAGACCATCACTTCTTTTCAAATTCAATGGACCAAGAGGGACCCTTACAGAGCCGTCAGGACACAGAAAACAAGTGATAGCTGTGGCTTAGATTTTTCTTGTTTCCATTTGCACTCCAGAGCTGACCCTGTGCGACAGCTCTCCAAACCCAAATTCCTGTCAGAGAGAAATGGTCTTCAAGGAGTATTGACATCTAGGCTTGCAGGAAAAACAAGCCACAGTCAGAGAGAGTAAGACCAGCTAACACCAGAGATAACCAGATGGCCAAAGGGAAGGGCAAGAAAATAAGGAACAGAAACCAAGGCTACTTGGCATCATCAGAACCCAGCTCTCCCACCACAGCCAGCCCTGGATACCCCAACACACCAGAAAAGCAAGACTCAGACTTAAAATCACATCTCATGATGATAATAGAAGATTTTAAGAAGGAAATACATAACTCCCTTAAAGAAATACAAGAGAACACAGGTAAACAATAGAAGCCCTTAAAGAGGAAACACAAAAATCCCTTAAAGAATTACAGGAAATCACAATCAAACAGACAAAGGAAATGAACAAAACCATCCAGGAACTAAAAATAGAAATAGAAACAATAAAGAAATCACAAAGAGAGACAACTCTGTAGTTAGAAAACCTAGGAAAGAAATCAGCAGTCATAGATGCAAGCATCACCAACAGAATACAAGAGATGGAAAAGAGACTCTCAGGTGCAGAAAATACCATAGAAAACATGGACACAACAGTTAAAGAAAACGCAAAATGCAAAAGTCTCCTAACCCAAAACATCCAGGATATTTAGGATACAGTGAGAAGACAGATCCTGAGGAAAATAGGTATAGAAGAGAGTGAAGACTCCCAACTTAAAGGACCAGTAAATATCTTCAACAAAATTATAGAAGAAAACTTCCCTAGCCTAAAGAAAGAGATGAACATAAATATACAAGAAGCCTACAGAACTCCAAATAGATTGGACCAGAAAAGAAATTCCTCCCATCACATTATAGTCAAAACACCAAATACACAAAACAAGGAAAGAATATTAAAAGCAGTAAGGGAAAAAGGGCAAGTAACATATAAAGGCAGACCTATCAGAATTACACCAGACTTCACACCACAGACTATGAAAGCTAGAAGATCCTAGGCACATCTCATACAGACTCTAAGAGAACAACACAAATGCCAGCCCAGGCTGCTATACCCAGCAAAACTCTCAATCATAGATGGTGAAACCAAAATATTCTATGACAAATCCAAATTTGCACAGTATGTTTCCACAAATCCAGCCCTACAAAGAATAATACATGGAAAACTCCAACTCAAGGAGGGAAACTACACTCAAGAAAAAACAAGAAAGTAATCTTTCAACAAACTCAAAAGAAGACAGCCACACAAACATAAAAATAACATAGAAAATAACAGGAAGAAACAATCACTATTCCTTAATATCTTTTAACATCAATGGACTCGATTCCCCAATAAAAAGACATAGACTGACAGACTGGATCCATAAACAGGACCCTGCATTTTGCTGCATCCAGGAAACACACCTCTGCATTAAAGACAAGCACTACCTCAGAGTAAAGGGCTGGAGAACAATTTTCCAGGCAGATGGTCCTAAGAAACAGGCTGGAGTAACCATTTTAATATCGAATAAAATCGACTTTCAACCAAAAGTCATCAAAAAAGGAAGGACACTTCATACTCATCAAAGGAAAAATCTACCAAGAAGAACTTTCAATTCTGAACATCTATGCCCCAAATGCAAGGGCACCCACATTCATAAAAGAAACTTTACTGAAGCTCAAAGCACACATTGCACCTCACACAATAATAGTGGGAGACGTCAACACTCCACTGTCATCAATAGACAGATCTTGGAAACACAAACTAAACATAGACACAGTGAAACTAACAGATGTTAAAAACCAAATAGATTTAACAGATATCTATAGAACATTTCATCCTAAATCAAAAGAATACACCTTCTTCTCAGCACCTCATGGTATCTTCTCCAAAATTGATCATATAATTGGTCACAAAACAAATCTCAACAGATATAAGAAGATTGAAATAATCCCATGCCTCCTATCAGATCACTACAGATTAAGGCTGGTATTCAATGGCAACAACAACAACAGAAAGCCCACATACACACAGAATCTGAACAACACTCTACTTAATGATAACTTGGTGAAGAAAGAAATAAAGAAAGAAATTAAAGACTTCCTAGAATTTAATGAAAATGAAAGTACAACATACCCAAACCTATGGGAAACAATGAAAAGTGTTAAAAGGAAAACTCATAGCTCTGAATGCCTCCAAAAAGAAACTGGAAAGTTTCTTTTTACTAGCAGTTTAACAGCATACCTGAAAGCTCTAAAACAAAAAAGAAGCTAATACACCCAAGAGGAGTAGAAGGCAGGAAATAATCAAATTAAGGGCTGAAATCAACCAAGTGGAAACTAAAAGAACTATACAAAGAATCAACAAAACCAGAAGCTGGTTCTTTGAGAAAATCAACAAGATAGATAAACCCTTAGCCAGACTAACCAGAGGGCACAGAGACAGTATCCAAATTAACAAACTTAGAAATGAAAAGAGAGATATAACAACAGATTCTGAGGAATTCAAAAAATCATCAGATTCTACTACAAAAGCCTATACACAACAAAATTGGAAAATCTGTATGAAATGGACAATTTTCTATACCAAATACCAAAGTTAAGTCAGGATCAGATAAACCATCTAAACAGTCCCAAAACCCCTAAAGAAATAGAAGCAGTCATTAAAAGTCTCCCAACCAAAAAAAGCCCAAGACCAGATGGGTTCAGTGTAGAATTCTATCAGACCTTCAAAGAAGACCTAATACCAACACTCTTCAATCTATTCCACAAAATAGAAACAGAAGGAACACTACGCAATTCATTCTATGAGGTCACAGTTACACTGATACCAAAACCTCACAAAGACACAACAATAAAAGAAAACTTCAGACCAATTTCCCTTATGAATACCAATGCACAACTACTCAATAAAATTCTTGCAAACTGAATCTAAGAACACATCAAAATGATTATTCACCATGATCAAGTAGGCTTCATCCCAGGGATGCAGGGATGGTTCAATACTGAGAAATCCATCAATGTAATCCACTACATAAACTCAAAGAAAAAAACCACATGGTCATTTCATTAGATGCTGAAAAAGCATTTGACAAAATTCAACATCCCTTCATGATAAAAGTTTGGGAAAGATCAGGAATTCAAGGAGCATACCTAAGCATAGTAAAAGCAATATACAGCAAACCAGTGGCCAACATCAAACTAAATGGAGATAAACTCGAAACAATCCAGGGACTAGACAAGGCTGCCCTCTCTCTCCCTATGTATTCAATATAGTACTTGAAGTTCTAGCTAGAGCAATTAGACAACAAAAGGATGTCAAAGGGATACAAATTGGAAATGAAGAAATCAAAATATCACTATTTGTAGATGATATGATGGTATACTTAAGTGACCCGAAAAACTCCACCAGAGATCTGCTACAGCTGATAAACACTTTCAGCAAAGTGGCGGGATACAAAATTAACTCAAGCAAATCAGTAGCCTTCCTATACTAGAAGGATAAACAGGCTGAGAAAGAAATTAGGGAAATGACACCCTTCACAATTGTCACAAACAATATAAAATATCTTGGTGTGACTCTAACCAGACAAGTGAAAGATCTTTATGACAAGAACTTCAAGTCTCTGAAGAAAGAAATTGAAGAAGACCTCAGAAGATGGAAAGATGTCCCATGCTCAGGGATCGGCAGGATTAATATAGTTAAAATGGCCATCCTGCCGAAAGCAATCTACAAATTCAATGCAATCCCCATCAAAATTCCAACTCAATTCTTCATAGACTTAGAAAGAGCAATTCTCAAATTCATACGGAATAACAAAAAACCCAGGATAGCAAAAACTATTCTCAACAATAAAAGGACTTCTGGGGGGATCAGCCTCCCTGACCTCAAGCTGTACTACAGAGCAGTGATAAAAACTGCATAGTATTGGAATATCAGCAGGCAGGTAGATCAATGGAATAGAATTGAAGACCCAGAAATGAACCCACATATTTACGATCACTTGATCTTTGACAAAGGAGCTAAAACTATCCAATGGATAAAAGACAGCATTTTCAACAAATGGTGCTGGTTCAACTGGCGGTCTACATGTAGAAGATTGCAAATTGATCCATTCCTATCTCCCTGTGCAAAGTTCAAGTCCAAGTGGATCAAGGACCTCCACACAAAACTAGATACACTGAATCTAATAGAAGAGAAAGTGGGGGGAAAGTCGAATACGTGGGCACAGGGGAAAAGTTCCTGAACAGAACACCAGTGGCTTATGCTCTAAGATCAAGAATCAACAAATAGGACCTCATGAAATTACAAAGCTTCTGTAAGGCAAAGGACACTGTAAATAGGACAAAATGGCAACCAACATATTGGGAAAAGATCTTTAGCAATCCTACATCCGATAGAGGGTTAATATCCAATATATACAAAGAACTCAAGAAGTTAGACTCCAGAGAACCAAATAGCCCTATCAAAAAATGGGGAACAGAGCTAAACAGAGAATTCTCAACTGAGGAAACTCATTGGTCTGAGAAGCACCTAAAGAAATGTTCAACATCCTTAGTCATCACGGAAATGCAAATCAAAACAACCCTGAGATTCTACCTCATACCAATCAGAATAGCTAAGATCAAAAACTCAGGTGACAGCAGATTTTGGCGAGGATGTGGAGAAAGAGGAACACTCCTCTATTGCTGGTGGGATTGCAAGCTGATACAACCTCTCTGGAAATCAGTTTGGCGGACCCTCAGAAAAATGAACATAATACTACATGAGGACCCAGCTATTCCACTCCTGGGCATATACCCAGAAGATGCTCCAACATGTAATAAATACACATGCTCCACTATGTTCATAGCAGCCATATTTATAATAGCCAGAAGCTGGAAACAACCCAGATGTCCCTCCACAGAGGAATGGATACAGAAAATGTGGTACATTTACACAATGGAATACTACTCAGCTATTAAAAACAATGACTTCATGAAATTCTTAGGCAAATGGACGGAACTTGAAAATATCATCCTGAGCCAGGTAACGCAGTCACAAAAAAATGAACACAGTATGTACTTAATGATAAGTGGTTATTAACCCAAAAGTTCAGAATACCCAAGAGTCACTTCACAGCAACCATTGGGCTGAGTGTGAGGTCCCAGATGGAGGAATTGGAGAAAGGACTGAAAGAGCTGAGGGAGTTGGCAGCCCCATTGAGGGAGGAACAGTGTCCACTGGCCTGACCTCCCGACGCTCCCGGAGACTGGATCACCGACCAAAGAATACACATGGAGGGACCCATGGTGCTGGCCACATATGTAGCAGAGGAGGGTCTTGTTAGCCATCAGGGGGAGGAGAGGCCTTTGGGCCAGAGGGTGTTAGATTCCCCAGTATAGGGGAATGCCAAGGAGGGAAGAGGAGAATGTGTGGGTGGGGGAATACCCTCATAGAGGCAGTTGGAGGGGGGAGGGAATAGGGAGGTTCCAAAGAGGAGATCTGGAAAGTGTGAAACATTTGAAATATAAATAAAGTATCAAAAAATAAAAATAAAAAAATGGCCTTTCAATGCAAAAAAAAAAAAAATACTTGTGGCATTTCTCAAGGGCTTGAGTTCAGTTTCCAGTACCCAGGTCAGGCAGTTTACAGCTGCTTGAAACTCTGCTCCTTGGGATGTGACACTCTCTTCCAGCCTCTGTGCCCACATCCACATGTGATTACACACATACATAAATTAAATGATTCTGTTTTTAAAAAGTAAGAAAACTAAGAGTGTATTTCATCTCTTTACTTTTCTCTGAATTTCTGATCCCTATCATCCTTGCTTTCTCGAGAACTTTTTATGGCATTTACTAGGCATGACTATTGATGGTTTTTTGTTTGTTTGTTTTAAAGAAAGTTTTTATTTCCCTACTTTTTTTTTTTTTTTTAAAAAAAAAAAAACAAGGTCACAAGTAGTTCAGGCTAGCCTGGAACCTCTTGTGTATGAGGCTGACCTTGAACTCTTGATTCTCCTGCCTCAACTCCCTTCACTCTCTGTTGTGTTTTGTCGTTGTTGTTTTGTTTTATTTTGTTTTCAGACAGGGTTTCTTTATCCTAGGTTGGCCCTCAAACTCACTATGTAGCTGAGGATGACCTTTAACTTGCAGTCTGTCTGCTTCTAGCTCCTAAGTGTTAGAACTATGAGCATGTACCTCCACACCCAGTTTATGTGGCACAGGGAATTAGAGCTTCGTGCATGCTAGGCTAGCACTCTGTCCATCAGGTTACCTGTCCAGCCTACCTCTGTCACTTTAGAAGGATACTTTCATGGAGTACAGAATTCTTTGCTCATGATATTTTCCTCTCCACACTTTAAGGACTTGGCTCTGCTTTCTTCCTGCTTGCTTAGTTTCTGAGTTGGTTGCAGTCCCTTTCTTTGCTCTTCTGTGGGTGAGATGCTTTCCTCTCTAACTTTCTTTTAAGATTTGTTTTTCATTACTTTTGGATGATGTAGCATAGTTCAATATGGCTGCTTTGCCTCGCTTCCTTCTAGAAGTCCCAAGGAATTTTTCTAGAATAGGCACCACGAGAACCTGGTAACACTTCTGGAAATAAAATTCCCAAGGGTGACTGAGTCCCCATGACTGTGTCCCTCCTGGAGTTGTTAACTCTCGGACGTGTCCACACAATCTCAGCAGTCCCTCAATTATACCTCATCCTTTTCCTGTTAAAGACCATTTCCCTCAAAGGTGGTATTTTGTTTTGCTTTTGTTTGTTTGTTTAGTTTGAGACAGGGTCTTATGTATCCCTGGAACTTGATTCACCTACTTCCACCTCAGGAAGTGTTGGGACTACAGCAGGAGCCACCATGACTAGGCCCCCTCAAAGGTTTGTGTTTGTTCATTTCTTCTCCAATACTGGGTGATTCTCTGTATCGGCCATCTGTGTGGAGTGGGGCCTAGGATGTGAACTGCCACAGTAAAGTATTCATGGATATTGACATCCTACAGAGGGCTACAATTGCTAACCCTAACAAGTGCTTTATGATGGCTTTTGAGGCTCTTCATGATGCTACAAGACTGTAATCCTGACCCTCCAGAGGCAGAGGCCAAGAGTCACACAAGACAAGGCAAGGCTGAGATGCACAGAAAGTTCCAGGCCAGCCAGAACAAGATAAACAAACAAACAAATGGCCTTCTGAGGTATGCTGTGTGCATTCACACCCACACTCGAACAAACATCACAGAATAAGAATACCAAGATTTTATAAAGTGAGACAAAGGAGCTGGAGAGATGGCTCAGTGGCTGGTTAAAAGCACTAGCTGTTCTTCCAGAGGACACAGGTTAGATTTTTCAGCACCCACAAGACTGTTCACAATCATTTGTAACTCCAGTTCCAGAGAATCCCCGATCTCTTCTGGTATCTGAGAGCACCAGGCATGTATATGGTGCACAGACATGCGTACATGAAAAACACCCTTACACATAAAAATAAAACAAAAATTATTTAAAGGTGAAACTAAGTTGGCTCCCAGGCAGCCCAGGACTTAAGGAGAGGTGTGGTGGCAGACTCCCTGAGTTTCTTTAGTCCTCCCACATCCTAACAGGCCATCCCAGCACTACAAGCAGATTTGACAAAACAAAGGTCCAAGAGTGGCCTGTGTTCTCTCATCAAAGAATGGAGAAATGTGGCCCAATAGCAGAAAGCCAGGCCAGCAGTATCTGCCTTGGCCTAATCAGACACTGGTGGCACAAAGGATGTTCAGTGCCTCCTGACCCCTTCACTTGTGGCAGTGGGAGGCAGCACTCCAACATCCTTGTGAGTGACTTTGGCAGGGCTGCCTTCAGAACTGATCTCTCATTCCTGGCCTAGAAGAAACAGGAAGTACTCAGGAGTACATGCAGAGTCAGCTGTCGAAAAAGACACACACTCAAAAGCAATCAGTAGGAGCTGGTGCTGTGCTCGGCTGGGGGTTTGTCAGTATAGTAAGGGCAAAACTAAACTTTGCAGCATTTACATGATGCCTGCGTCCTCCAGTTTTGTTAAAGGTGTGTTAGCATGACCCAGAGGGTCGCTGCCTGTTAACAAATCGAGATAATCGGGGGTGGGGGGTGGGGGGTGAGGGGGAAGGGGGATAGAAGAAGAGAGCAGAGCAGATAGGAGGAGACAGAGTCACAATAGGGTACCAAAATGTTCAGGATATGTAAAGAAAACTATCCAAGAACCAGGAAAACAATGTATAAAAGATAAATCAACATAAGTTGTGAGATGAAATGAATGTTAAATAACCTAAAGGGATACTAAAAATATGCATCATAAAAGGCTTCAGCAATAATTTGAAAATCCTCCTTAATCAAAAGTTTAAAATTCATCGGAGGGCTGATGAATGGCTTAGTGGGTAATGGCACTTGCCACTATGCCCAATAAATAGCCTGAGTTCAATACCTGGGACCCACATGATGGAAAGAGAAAAAGAACTTCTCTGAGAGTCATCCTTTGCCCTCCACATGCTCATGTGCTCTCTCTCTCTCTCTCTCTCTCTCTCTCTCTCACACACACACACACACACACACACACATACACATAAATAAATAAATAAGTAAATAAATAGTAAATTACATAAAATGTTAAACTTCAGTAAAGAACCAGCAATTACCAAATGAACTAACTGAAGATAATAGAATTTAAAAGTAGAGGAGAAACAAATAGAAATGTGTGGTATAGACTGATTAATAATGGCAAAGCGGGATCAGTGACAGACCTGTGGAACATACTCAATCTGAACAGAGGACAACAGAATCCTAGAGATCCATAAGATACTTGAACTATTCAGAAAAGCAACCTAAAATGTCTCCTCATTTGGCAAAAGACATGAACCTACAAATTCAAAGAGTTGAACTGAATAAGTCAAATCTGTGCCATGACACACATTCATTGCTGAAAGCTGAAGCTGAAGAAAAATTATCGGAAGAAAGCAGAAGTAGATGTTACTTATAGGAAATACCACTGTGAGCAACAGCAGGGTTTTTTCTCTCTGAAACTTTGGGAATTGAAGAAGTGGTATACATTTTTCCCCAGAGAAGATCTCATACGAACCCAACATAGTCTCAAACTTGTGGCAGTCCCCAAACCATTGGGATTACAGATGTGCTTTACCATGCCCAGCTCCCATAACATTTTTAAGTACATAAAAAAGAAGAAGAAAAGAAAAAGAAGAAGAATCATAAACTAGAATCCTATGTCCTGATAAAGTTTTTTCCAGTGTTGAAACAGAAATCAAAACATCTCAGCTAAGAGAAGTCGCCCCAGAAAACTTATCCAGAAAGTAACTAAACAACAGCCCGAGGCAGAAAGGAAATGAGAAAGGATGGAACTTTGGGATAGTAGGAAGGAACACACAGCTAAGAAAAACCGCATTACGCCACAGCACTAGGGGTGTGGTTTGGTTGGTAGATCACTTGCCTAATGTGCACCAAGCCCTGGATTCTATCCCTAGCACTGAATGAGCTTGGAGTGTTGATGAACAATGGAGATAGGAGGACCAGAAGTTCAAGGTTGTCTTTGGCTATATAAAGGTTTCAAGGCCAGTCTGGGATACATAAGACCATATTTTAAGAAAGAAAGAAAGAAAAAAGAAAGAAAGAAAGAAAGAAAGAAAGAAAGAAAGAAAGAAAGGCTTTCTGAGTTGTTTTTTTTTTTTCTTCTTCTGAGTTTTGTTTGGTTTTGTGTCAAGAGCCATCATAGGACCAGCTAATAACTAGCAGGTGATCTTCCTGAGATGGTCTACTTTGGATTATAATCCGAGACAGATTTGCTCCACAGGCAAGTTCCAGCAGAAATTCATTTTAGGAAAGATTCCTGCTATTAATATACTTTTCCTGTTATTTTTAAACAAATATAACAATCACTAGGTGTTAGCCCACCCTTTTGAGCAGATCTACAAAGATTCTGTAGTGATGCTATATAGACAAATAGATGACTTTTTAATTCTTAATGATGATCCTATAAGAATTCTTAAAATTAAACAAGTGATTATTAAGCTCTTTTATATTGGAACTGCTATTAGATCCTTTTCTGATAGTCAAAACTGCAATGAGAACTCTGCCAGTCTCCCATGTGTCACCAGTTAATTGCTTCTAGGTAGTAACCAGACATTTTACTACTCAGAGCACATTCCAAGAGTTTGTAAATCAATTAACCGAAGGTCATAAAAAGGGAACTAACGATTTATTATAGGTGCTAGGACAGAAGATAAAATATTGACTGGGTTTATCTATACAGAACTTCACTAATAACTTAGTTATGGTTTTCAACTTTCAATGAACCTGTGGAGCTGTGACAGGTGATGGATGTTTAGCCAAATTATTCCTAATGGATATGCATGTAAACATTCTCTGTTGTAAACTTCTATTTCAATTTATGATTTGATTTTATGTGTGAACTTGTGATGAACTTTTTACCATGTGATCATGTATTCTGAAAGATGTATAAGTGTGGGGAACAAAGAGAAGAGTCAGGGGAACGGAGCTGAGGGGTTTTCTAGACAGAACACTCTTTAGACAGAACTGAACTCAAGAACTTAAAAGTATAGGCATAGCATTGGGAGAAAAGACATTGAGAGAGCATTATTGTGACATCAGAGCAGGAGAACAGAGCAAGATTAGAAGGAGAACGCAGAGTGGAATAACTTAGAAACTATAGGAAACATAAAAGACTAAGAGAACAATGTGTGGAATACAGAGGGAAAGGGAATAAGAAGATGCTGCAGAGAGAGCAGAAGGGGCAGGCAGGCTTCCCCTCACCATGGGAGAGAACAGGTCTTCTCCTCACAACCAGGCAGGCTTAGTCTTATTAAAGGGACAAAGCTTTCTTCTTACAAACTTGGGTTTAATTCATTTAACATTAAAAAGGTAGAAGCTTTTTCTTTCTCTATGCAATAAAGATTGGAGCTCATTTTTCATCCAGAATGAGTGAATTCTTTCTTCACCGGTGCTTGGTCTTTCGCTCCATATGCATATGTAAGTATGGATGCCTCTGTGTGTGTGTGTGTGTGTGTGTGTGTGTGTGTGATTGTGAGAATGTATGCATGTGTGTTTGTAAGTATGTAACTGTGAGAATGCATGCAAGCTGGCCCCAACTGGTTTCGATGGAAATGTATAAATGTATAAATGCATATACGTGAATCTGTATATGAATTTATGTTAGTTTACCCATTTGCTTATGTAAAAGTTTTTCTTTCTGCCAGCTTTATTCTCTTCCCCTGGCTCAATAGAAGCTTATTACTTCAAACTATTGCCCCCCTACCCCTAGTAAGATGCATCTGGACAAAAGGGAAAAGGCTCTAGCAATTGATACTTTAATTAATCTCCTGCTGTTTTAGGATGAGGCGCTAAGTGCCAGAGACTGGCCTCAGAGGAACACAAAAGGCAAATCAGCTACAGTAGCAAAGTAACTTAGACTTACTAACCAAACTTCAGTCCTCTGCATAAGCAGTAAATGATCTTAACCACTGAGCCATTTTTGTTTTTTTGTTTTTCCAGCCCCAAACACTTTCTCCTTTAACTTGCGTCTTCTTAGGTATTTTGGTTGCACAAACAAAAAACCAACTAGGACAGATAGTGAGGTTTCTACACTTGTCTTGAACTAGAAAAATGATGACACTAGTGGACCATAATGTAACATAATGTGAACCGAGGAACCCCAATCAACAACAACAAGAACACAAAGAGATACTTTAATAATTACTGCTGAAGGGAAAGAAGAGGATTATTTTTAATGAGTACAAAGATGCTATTTGGCTGACATAAAAATTCTAGAAATAGATCCTAGTTACAATTGCATAAATAACCCACAAGGATGGTACACAAAAGAAACTAAATGACAAAAAAATAGAACACAGAAAACAAAATATAAAATGGCATATTTAAGCTGAATGCATCAGCAATTACATTAAATGTAAATGTTCATTATAAATACCGCAATGAGAAGACTAACTGGCAAAGTGAATTTAAAATTACAACCCAACTACATGAGGGAATACAGTATACTTATTGTAAATATAAGAGCATATTACATGTAAAGCCGTGTAAAAGGCTGCATCATGCAAACATTAGTCAAAAGAAATCAACAATCTTTGGTTGATACTACGTGAAGAAACTGCAGAGCCAAGAAAAGTATTAGAGACACAGGAGGACTCTTTATTAGGAAAAGATCAATCAACTGAGAAGTATAGGAATTTAAAAGAGGCAAGCACTAGATAAAAAGCATGAAACAAAAACATTGATAGAACTAGGAAGAAAGATCAATTACATCAACTATAATTATAATTCTCAATCTGACAGTTATTTATAGAACAACTAGATAGAAAACTTCGTAAGGATGTAGATGTCAAAATCATGGGCAAGGAGATGGTGGGAAAAGTGCCTGCCACCTAAGCATACAACCTAAGTTTGCATCCTCAGGACCCAGGTAAAAAGCTAGGGATGATAGTATGCTCCTGTTATTCCAGCCCTGGGGGAAGGTATGGAGCCAGGCACCCTGGAGCCTAGCCAAATCAGTGAGCTTCAGGTTCATTGAAAGTTCATGTCTCTAAAAAAGAGTGGGTGGTGAGAAACTGGAAAGATGATTCAGTGGTTAAGAGCACAGGTTACCCCATATAAGAACCTAGGTTCAATTCGTAGCACCCACATCTTAACTCACAACCATCCACTACTCCAGTTCCAGAGGATCTGATTTCCTCTTCTGACTCCCACTGGTACCTGGCATGCATGTGGCACACAGACATACATGCAGGCCAAACACTTTTACATATAAAATAAAAATAAATAAATCTAAATAAGCAAATGTGGAGAGCAATTGAGGAAGGACATTTCTAGCTTCTACACACATGTTGGCAAAACATGCGTGCTCCCCACATGTGCACCCCCTATGTGCATACATTTATACTAACTACAGGGGCCTCTTTGCATGCACCTGACATGTGCATGCACTTATACTAACAATAGGAAGCTCTTTGGGTGATCTCTTTACAATTCATGAAAACAGGGCTGGAAAGATGGCTCAGTGGGCCTGTCTCTGAGCTTGATGACAACTTAAGTTTACAGGTAAAAGGAGAATTTACCTACAAGGTAAATCAGGTTCCTCAAGTTGTCCCATAACCTCCACATATACACGTTCCTCAAAATATTTTTTAATTAAATGCATGAAAATATATGAATATTTCAAACCAGTTTTTTAATTATTTTTATTTTACATTGTGTGTGTGTGTGTGTGTGTGTGTGTGTGTGTGTGTGAGAATGTGTGTGTTCACATGAGTGCAGGTGTCCCCAAAAGCCAGACAAGGGCATCAGATTCCCTGGAGTTGGAGTTACAAGTGGTTGTGAGTCCCCTGACATGGATAATGGAAACTGAACTCAAGTCCTCTATGAGAGAAGTATGCATTCTAAACCTCAGAGACATCTCTCCAGTCCTCAAAATGTTTTTTAAATGGGCTTGAAGCAAGCATAAGGAAGAGAAGAATGACCACTCTTTATGTCCCTAACTGTTGTGTCAAAAGCCTCTTATCTGTGTTTTCAGTGTTGCCTGGTTTAAGTTTTCCAGGGATTGAGTGTGTGCTACAGTTAGTTTCTTTATCTTCTTTCCCCCTCCCCATTTTCCTATCAAATAATCAACACAATATTTGGTGAAAGAGTATTTAAGTAAAAAGATTTGATTGTTGTTCTCCAGCTCAAGACAGAGCTTTCCATTTGTCCTGAGAGCAATGCACTAGTTACTTTTCTGTTGCTGTGATAAAACACCACAGCCAAAGGCGACTTTGGGAAGAGAGAGATTAGTTTGGCTCAACCCCCCCCCCCCCAAAAAAAAGAGTTCATCATCCATCATGGTAGGGAGGCTTAGCAGCAGCAGGAATGACAGCAGGAGCAGGAAGCTGACAGACCGAATCTTTAACAGCAAGCATGAAGCAGACAGAAATGAATGACAAGTGCCTGCCCCAGTGACATACTTCCTCCAACAAGGCTGCACCACTTCCCCAAACAGCATCATTTTACCAGCCTGATGGTGTAAACTATTTGTGGCATTAAGTCATTCCGAAGTTATCACGCAATTTGATGCCTTAATGAACGCCCTCTCATTTATTGTGGATTAGGAATCTGGGAGCACTTAGATGGGTATAATTAATCATTGCTCACTGGACTGTGAATCAGCTGGGGAAGAGTCTGTTGGTGAGGTCACTCACATGGTTAAACTTACCCTCAGTTCCTTCAGAGGCCACCCTTTTTTTGCACCTCAGAAAAGGCCTTCTCTGTAGGGCACTTGAGATAGCAGCAGGCTTCCCTGGGGATGAGCAAACAAGAAGAGGTGAGCCAACAGCCTGTTTTTACCACCTCATCTCAGAAGTGACTCACCTGCTGGAATGTCAGTTGTTAGAAGCCAGTGCTAGATCCAAGTCACAGCGCAGGTGAGAGAATTGGACAAGAGCAAGAACGAGGTCAGGCGGGTCACTGTGCACCTTTCTCAGTGCAGTCTGCTTTCTCACCCCCGAGGCTTCACATTGCAGTCATGTGTAGAGCATATGGCCTTTCAAAGTCTCCCAAAGTCTTACTCATTGAAGGTGAGTAACTGAACCCTATTCTTAGTTGGAACTGTGCTCATTTTTTCTTACTGATTTGAACAAGAAGAAAAGGGCAATGGTCTTCACTATGAAAGGAAGCTATAGGAGTTACACCTATATGAATGAAATTCTAGAAATAAAAATATAATCAAGGGTTTTTTCTGGCTTTTATTTTGAATAGCATGATACTTTTGGGAGAATAACCAGATTTTACATATTCTCATTCAATTTCATTTCCATATTTGAGTTGGATGTCAAGTACCAGGAGATGAAAAAGTAACTTATGCAACTTAAATGTCAATCAGCTAACCCACATCATTCTGCTTACAGCTGAGGTAGTGGCACCAAATAATGTGGAGCATTTGTATTTCGTGTCACAACTCAACTCCTGACTGCAGTCACCCAATGAGATACACTAAACAAAAACACATTGCTGCACGGAAATAGAGAAGTATCCTCATCCAATCATCTACAGACCATTGGTCTAATTGTTGTGAACAGGGAATGAAGGGTGGCAGGGACTGCCACAGTTTGAGTTCTCTTGCTATCTAAGCTACCTCTTTGTGACTCACAATTTCTTAGACACAACAAACACACCACATGGTCAATTCCTGTGCCACTGAGCCCCGCCAAGCACCTCCAACATCCATTTCTCTCTTTTAAAGATTTATCTCATTTGTACATGTGTGTATGTGAGTTTGTAGTGTGCATGTACACACATGTGTACGTGCATGCTTCTGCATGCCCTTGAATGCAGGCTTCCATAGAAACCAAAAGAAGGCATTGGATACCCTGGAGCTGGAGCTACAAATGGTTGTGAGCAGTCTGATATGGGTGCTTCAGAACTAAATCCTGTTCCTCTGCAAGAGCTGTACATGCTCTTAACAGATTGTTAAGCCATCTCTATAGACCCTTTGACAGCTGTTTCCTTGAGAAGTAGAGTACCTTGGCACAAACCAGAGGAACTGAACCTAAATCAACAGGCCCCACAGCATCCATGGGGCATTGACTTTAGGACACCCAAGGTCACCAACACAGGTGATGCTCAGGTCCTTTATATAAAAGACCTTAGTATTTGCATATGGCCTCACAATTCTCTCTCATACTTTATATCTTCTCTCACAATTGCTATTGTGATGTTGATATTATGTAGTTGAACTGTATTATTTAGGAATAGTGACAGGGAGAAATATCTGTACCTTTTCAATACAGATGTTTTCCTCAAACATTTTCCGTATTGAATTCCTCAATGGAGCCCACATTTATGGAGGACTGACTGTATTTTGATAATACAATTATTAAAATCTATTTTTCCTATTCCCATCATAGAGGATCAGAGAGTTTCTTCTCTGTTAAGAAACAAGTTTTGAGGCTTATGTTATCAAAATGAGTGGAGATTCTTAAGTTACCTTATTTATTAGAGATAAAGATTCATTATTACTTTTGGGGAAAACTAAAAAAAGAAAATCCTTCAATGGGCCTAATAGACATCTTTGAGGTAAGTGCTGTTTTTTAAAAAATATTGTGTGTGTGTATGTGTGTAATGAGTTTTGCATGCATGTGAATATGCAGGTGTGTGCACTCTTATATATTTATGTGTGAGCTAACAGGACCTCGGGTGTCTTCCTCTATCATTCTCTGCCTTGTTGCCTTGACTCAGAGTCTCTCAATGAACTAGAAGCTTGCCATTTTAAGATAGACTGGCTGGCCAGTGAGCTCTTGTGATCTCGCCTTTGTCCCTCAAATCTGGGCTTACAGGTGGACATGTTTGGCTTCTGTTGTGGGTGCTGAGGACTTGAACCCAGGTCCTCATGCTTGTATTGTGAGTGCTCTTATCCACTAAGTAGTTTTGTTTTGGTTTTGGTTTTGTTTTTCACAAGAAACTATGAAGGGAACAGTTCACAAAAAGTCAAAAGGCATATTATAAATAATAAGTAGATATCTTCTAAAATATGCCTTTTAGGGGTCACCGTGTACTGCCCACTCATTAAAGTCAATGGCCTTCCTGTCCCTCTCATCACTGACCCATTGTTCTAGAAAAGACTTCTCAGCTTTCTGCTCTAATTTAAATCCACCCCATTATATTCTTTGCTCACAATCTTCTTGTTGCTGCTCGGTTTCCTACTCCTTTGAAACCCTCTTGAATCCTGCTTGGTCCTCAGAGATGCCTCATTTCACACGAACCCTCTGATTGATGAATTGCTCTTGTATATGGTTGCTAATTCTTCTCTTTAAACAAAAATATTTGTTTTTAGTGTGTGTGTGTGTGTGTGTGTAAACTGCATGCATGTACATGCATTGTGTGTACAAGTGCCCACAGAGGTCAATGAGGGCATCTGATACCATGGAACTGCAGTTATAGGCAGCTGTGAGCTGCCATGTGGGTATTGGGAATGGGACCTAGGTTCTTTGCAAGAGCAACCTAACCCCTGTGCTCCTAACCCTGAGCCATTCCCCCAGCCTGTTTGGATTCTTAACCTACTCACCAGATTAGTTATAAACTTTCCATGTCTAATACCTTGGGATATTGGTTTCTCAAGTTCAAACTGGTCCATTAGTCGGAGGGTTCATGTGAAATGGGGCATCTCTGAGGACCAAGTAAGATTCAAGAGGGTTTCAAAGGAGTGAGAAACAGAGCAAGATCAAGAAGATTGTGAGCAAAGAGCACCTTTGGAGGTGAGTGGGTTACAGAGTGGGAGTTAGTCCTGGCAGTGTCACCACATGGTGGTAAAGAGGTGTTGCACATCCTAGAGATTTACGCGTGTGGGAGCAGGGGGATGACCTTACTCCATTGAACAGAGGTTTCTGCCTGCCTTTGAGCAAAATTAAAATGCCAGAATACAATCAAGAACTGTTCGGTTCACATGCAACTTAATACTCACCTACAATTGATGTTTCCCAGCATATTGCTAGAAATGTTATGTCTCAAGTACTATATACTGTGACACTCATGTGTATGTTTTCTATGACATATATGGATTTATTTCATCTTTCATTTGTTTCAAATATTTTATACTTTTTAAAATGTCTCGGATTCTTATTTAAGCAAGGTCATTTGGTGGGGAGTTTCTCAAGTTACTTACCTTTCCTAGTACCATTTATTTATTTTAATTATGTGTATGCGTACCTGTCCATGTAGGGAATGCATGTGAGCACAGTTGCCCAGGGAAGCCAGGAGAGAATATCAGATCCCCTAGAGCTGCAGCTACAGGTGGTTTTGAGACACAGACATGGGTGCTGGTAACTAAATTAGGACCTCTGTAAGAGTGGTAAGTGCTCTTAACTGCTGAACCATCTCTAGCCCACACTGGCACCTGTTCTATATGAGTGTCCTGAAGCCCAGAAGCAAACTGTCTACACATTTCCTGGCACTGCTTTTCTCTGTAGTCACTTCTTCATACAAAATATACAACTTTCATCTGGGCAGTGGTGGTGCATGCCTTTAATCCCAGCACTTGGGAGGCAGAGGCTGGCAGATTTCGGTGAGTTCAAGGACAGCCTGGTCTACAATGTGAGTCCAGGTCAACCAGAGCTACACAGAGAAACCCTGTCTCAAAAAAACAAAAAACAAAAACCAATAACCAAAACCAAACCAAACAAAACAAAAAACAAATCACTATAATCAAGAACCAGAACCCATAGATTTTTTCCACCAAATAGATTACATTTAACTACTTCGGAAACTTCAACTTAAATTTACTCTCCCATGGCTAGAGTCAGTTTGGCTATTTTCATTTGCTGAGTATCTTAGGGTTACATTGATGTGAAGAAACACCATGACCAACGGATAACATTTATCTGAAAAAAATTTATTTGAGAGCTTTCTTACACTTTTAAAAGGTCCGTCCATGATTGTCAAGGTAGGGAGCACGGTGAGAGGCAGGCAGGCAGGCACCGTGCTGTAGCTGAGAGCATACATTCTGATTTGCAGGTTGCAGGCAGAGAGAGAAAGGAACAGGGCCTGGTGTGGGCTTTTGAAATTTCAAAGCCCACCACTGAGTGAGACACTGCTCCAACAAGGCCACTCCTTCTAATCCTTCCTGAACACTTCCACTAACTGGAAACCAAGCTTTCAAACATAAGTCCATGAGTGTCATTCTCATCCAAATCACCATATAGACCTATGGTGCTAATATAGCATCTCTTTCACTAGTTTTCCATGGCATATCACGTGTGTGTGTGTGTGTGTGTGTGTGTGTGTGTGTGTGTTTTCATGGTTGACCTCAGTTTAACTTTCTAAGACATCACTTTAGCAGTATTACCCTAGCTGTAGGTTAATCTATTAAATTTTTTTTTGTCAAAGAGGATTTTTTTAATTAATGGATCTTTGCTTTGATTTTCATTATTTCCTTCCTTGCTTTAAGTTCAATCCTTTTCTAGTGCTTTGAGGTAGACACTGATGTCACTGGCTCTAGAGCTTTTTCTCTGCTTGAACTTGGGTGTTTGTGTTATTAAATTATCCTGAGGTGCTGCTGACAGCATGCCCCAGACATTTTAATGCTTTTGTTTTCATTTTCCTTCAGTTCAAAAATACTTTGCAATCTCCACTTTGATTTCTTCTTGACTCATTATTTTTGTTCCTGAGTGTTTGGAATCTTTTCAGCAAATTTTTATCAGGCATTGGTACTAGACATACTTTATATCATTTGAGTTCATTTTACTTTATTGACACTTGTTTTATGAAACAGAATATATTTTGATAACTGTTATCATGGACACATGAAAAGAATGCATAGTCTGATACTGTTGAATAAAGACACTGTTTATAAATGCCAGTATATGAGGTTGATTGACTGGAGTGTCAGCTGTGGAATTCTCTGACTAAAATTGTAGCTTTCAGAGTGGGTACATATATCCCTAAAGGTATACAAAATATTTACTGGACATATACCAAAAATAATTTACTAAAATGACATATATATATATAAATGTCCTTAAGATAAATAAGAAACTGAATTTAGTAATGTTTACTGACTGATAATTTCATAAATTTTTTTTTTGTTATTTTATTTTGTCTTTTATACATTGCAACATTTGAGTTGGTTTCCAAAATGGCTGGTACTGGAAGTGTTTTAACTTTGGATTATATTGGCCAGATTTGCATCCGTGGGACAAAATACCTGAGGATTATTTAGTTTTTGAAAAAGTAGAAAAGTTTTTGGCTTATGGTTTTTAAGATTTCAGTCTACAGGTACTTGACCCCATGGCTTTGGATCTGTGGTGTCACAGTAGATCATGGCCAAGCATGTGGCAGAGATCATTGTCCTTGAGAAAGCTGTGCAGTGAAAGTGAAAGACAGGAAGTAGTCACAATCTCAAGAATTCCTTTAAGGACACATTTCCAAACCTTAGAGGTAATTCCAGATCCAAATTGTAGCCGATTTTCAAATTTTGGAGTAGTTACATGTTCATTCATCTTGGTGATGATACTCAAATCTGAACACAAGGTTCATTTGTGTCTCAAACATATCTTCTATACATGGGCTGAAGGTAATTTTATATGCTCTTAATGATCTTGTGTTTGAAGCAAAGTGTGTGTGTTGCACCTTCAGGAGCTGAGTTCGCTCCCAGGAGGAAGGGAGAGTATGCTGGAGCAACTGTTCTGTGCAACTGTCTCATAGTCCATCACATGGGAATGTGGAATCTCCCACTGGCAGTATCATGAGTGCCTGAAACATGCTAGCCTTGAAACATTGAGCAGGTATCTTCAGATTAGTGATGTTCAACCTCTCCAACAGTACATTATTATGGGATTCATGAACATGGTGGATTTTATTTTAAGAAGGGCATAGCTGGGCATTGTGGTACTTGCCTATAATCCCAGGACTTGGAAACTAGAGGCAGGAAAATCAGGAGTTCAAGGTCATCCTTAGCCACACAGTAATTGTGAGGTACTTGAAACCCTTTCTCCAAAATCAAACAAGGGTCTGAAGTGACAGATCTTATATAATACTTAGTCTTGAGGTGGGATAACACCATGCAATCTTTAGCCCCACAAGGAGGTTCACAAGCATAGTCTTTCTCTGGAGAACCCCTGAAATAATGTCCATGTCTTGGGAAAACTCTAGCTGGGAATCATTAAGATGTAGATTTGACAACCTGATAATAATTGCCAATTTTCTTTTGAATAAGTGTTGGTATATTCTTCTGAAGATCTTTTATTTTGGTTATCTTCTTAGCTAAAATTTTTGTACAGTTCCTCCTCCCTACCATGCTTATTTTTTTTTAACCTTATTTAGACAGATCCAAGCATCACAAATCCCTACCAATGAGGCTCTGACAAGCTTGATACACAGTGCATGTGTGCAGCTGTAGCGCTCTTCCTCATTTAAAATTCAAATGTCTCCGAGCCATCTGTTATTTAGTTAAAATTAGCTTACCTTTCTTGAAATGAATGTCCTTAGTGCCTTTTCATCAAATGTGCAAACTCTGGAGAAAAAAAAATCAAACACATTTTTGTTAAATTACTTGCTCGAGACAAAATGAAATTTGACTTTTCTGAAAGTGGAAGAAGAAGACTAATTTTCATAGCTTATCAATTGATTTTCATTAACGATATTTACAATATGAAAATTTGTCAGCAATTTTGTTAGAAGGAAAGCTATAAACAAAATAATACAGTGGGTTAGAAAAAGGATGAAAACTGTTGGTCTGTGGGTTACTTCTTAGATTATTTTATTTTATGTGTATGAGAGTTTTGCCTGCTCTCTCTCCTCTCTCTCTCTCTCTCTCTCTCTCTCTCTCTCTCTCTCACACACACACACACACACACACACACACACACACGTGCGTACTATGTGTGTGGCTAATACCCACAGAAATCAGAAAAGAAGGACACCAGATGCCCTGGAACTAGAGTTACAGGTGGTTGTGAGCCACCATGTAGGTGCTGGGAACTGAACTCAGGACCTCTGTAAGAGCAACAAGTGGTCTTAACTTCCGAGACATCTCTTTATCCCCAAACCTGTTATTTTGGAACTAAACTTGAAAGAAGCCTGGTGCTTTTGCTGGTCCAACACAAATTTTAGTTTTAACTAAAGTAAAGTAAAGTAAGTAAGTAATTTCTTATTTTTTATTTTTGTTTTTGTATTTTGGAACAGAGTCTTCCTACATAACTCTGTCTGTGCTGGAACTCACTATGTAGACCAGGGTGTCCTGGTACTCACAGAGATTCACCTGCCTCAGCCTCTGGAGTGCTAGTTTTAAAGGCGAGTGCTGCTGCACCCTCAATCTCTTCTTAAACAAAATATATTATTTACACATTTAAGAAGCTGAAATCACCAGCAAAATGTCCATTTCTTTCCCCACAAATAGCTTTTTTTCCCATAAAATTCTAGAACTTCCAGAGAAGCAGAGCAGTAAAGCTCAGCTCAAGTGTGATGTCAGAGATTTGGTCACAACACCCTCTTTTCTTCATCACCTCCTCAGGTTGAGTAGACAATTGGATGAGTCTTCCCACAGTCCTCCTCTCGTGGTTTCCCTGCACATGTTTCACAGAGACATGCAGAACCTCTTCTTACCTTCAAATCTAGAGAGGTCCTGATGTAGACATACACCAAGAGCTCCTTTGGAATGAGCAGGAGTGGTGACATATGGCGCTCAGCCCAGCAATTGGGAGGTAGATGCGGTTGAAGCTCTGTGAGTTGGAGGTCAGCCTGGTCTATATAGTGTGTTCAAGGCCAGCCTGGTCTATATAGTGAGTTCCAGACCAGCCAAGGATACAGAGAGAAACACTGTCTCAAAAACAAACTAACCACCCAATCAAATAAAAACCCTTTCTTTTGGCAACATTATTTGTTGTAAATTTCTGTTTCATATAAGTCCAAGAACCGTGTCACTTGCTTCTAGGGATCTAATGGATTGCTCGGCTAGTGGGCAGACGGCTCAGCCACTGAGCCATTTCACCAGCTCCCTGACGGAATGATTTGAAAAGCTGACATCATTTGACCCTCACCACTGTGAGCCATCTCATTTCCTAAATGACAAACAACTGCTACTTCCATACAATAAAGGGGAAGAGGAGGAAAGGGAATGCAGGGTTCAGAATTGTTGGGTTTTTTTATGAAAAAGATAAAATGTTTGCTATTGCTTAAAATGTTGAAAAGCTAGAAATGATCTTTTTGATCAACGGAAAGAGAATCCAACAATCTAAATACACCCGGTTGTAGAAGTGTCTAGGGCAAACCACACCACCCACCAGTGTGGCCTCCACACTGACTGAGAATGTCTGTTTCCTGGTAGGGTCTTCTGTCTTTCCTCTTGCTACGATGGCCTTCCACCTTGCCACCTCTCCATCTTTACACACCATCCTCACATTCTGCTCGCAACTTCAGAAATCAACTCCACCTGCTCCCTCCCTCTGGTACTGCTCAGTTTCTCCCTTTCCACTTAGACAGGTTCATGTCTCTGTAACGTAACTAAGGGAGCAAAAACATTGATCCTGGTGCCGATATCTTTCTGTCTTCTGTGATATATTTATTTTTTTTTATTTAAATGCGTGTGTGTGTCTGTCTATTTATCTTTCTGTCATCCATCTGTCTGCCTGTCTGTTTGTACATGTGTGTATGGGAGTCCTCAGAGGTCAGAGGCCTCAGACACCCTGGAGCTGGAGTTATAGGCGATGTGAGTCATTCATCAGGTTCTCTGCAAAAGCAGTCCGTGCTTTAATTGCTGAGCCATGTTTCCAGTCTTTCGCTGATGTGTCTTAAAAGCAAAATCTAATAACTTGCTTCCATTTCTTCAACTCTCTGCAATCTGGTTTTCCTCCCCATTTTGAAAATTTCTCTTCTTGAAGGTCTACATCTCCCCTGTATACCCCTGAATTCTCTTTTATCATTTTCTTCTTTGGCTCTCCTTCTCCTAAATCATCTACCCATTGTCAGGGATTCCCAAACTAACCTTAACCACTTTCTGGGTGTTTCTATCTATATGCCAACAAATTCCCAAACCTCCGTCCCAGCTAGCACCACTTTCCAGAACTCAGAACTAAGCATCCAGCTGTCAGATGGTCTTCTCGACCTTGGCATGCCACAATCACCTTGAGTTGAGAATCTCCAAAGTGACTCTGTTGTCTTTCCTATGATGACATCTCCTGCTCCCTGCTCCTATGCCTTGTGTTAGTCAGTCAGTCAGGTAAATAGGTAGGTAGGTAGTCAATAACTTAGCTACCCAAATACCATCTGTCTCAACCACAGTCCCCAGGACTCAGTGTGACCCCAGCTCATTTCTTACCTATGCTATCACCACAGTTTTTTGTTTGTTTGTTTGGTGTTTTGTTTAACCTAGAAAAGGTGCCTTCTTCTCAAACCACCAGAGTCAGATGGAAGGATCTAAGCCTTCTTATCTGGATAGGTGCTGAGCCCTGTTAAAGTTAATTTTATGATAGATCTTGGTTATAAGTGTTATTAGTAATGTTCCCCTCCCCTTTAAAAAAAGATTTACTAATTTTTATGTGTGTGAGTGTTTTGTTTGCCTGGTGTCCATGGAGGCCAGAAGAGAGCATCAGATCTCTTGGAACTGGAGTTATAAATGGTTATAAGCCACCATGTGGGTTCTGGGACTCAAACCTAGGTCCCTGCAATGCAGCCAGTGCTCTTAACTGCTGAGCCATCTCTCTAGTCCCCTTTTCTGTTTCTGTCAGGCATGGCAGTTTGGCCAGTTGAATTGCAGCTATCAAGGCCATCCCCCATGCTCTGCTGCAGTGGCTGCTGCCCTGAGCTGTGGAGGTGTTGAGACTCATTCAGGACTGCCACTGTCATCTTCGTAGTTCCTATGCCTGGTGGGACTATGAGCATTATTACTGCTGCTCTTCAGCAGACAGCAGCAAGGGCAGCTCTAGGAAAGGGAGATGCCAATGAAGTAGCCACTCCCATCCATTCTACCCGTTGTTATCATTACATGCATGTCTGTTCTAAATATCTTGTCACAGTTCAGGGAGATTCTGATGTAGCCACAGATGCGGGAAAAGACTTTCAACCAGGCACAGATTCACTGAAGCACACTCTTTCCTGTCATGGCTGCCACTCCAATGACACTTTGCCTCAGGAGGCTTCACTTCAGGCATGACAGTTTTAGATCATCCTTAGCAGACCCCCATCTAGAGCCATGTGCAGATGCAATCCTTCCTCTGAACGGGTAGCAGCACCTCTGAAGCCCCGGGAGCTAGTCTACAAGCATGACAGGATTACACCAGCAGCTCTGTGCCTACTCTCCTCACACCTTCTTCCTATGCTTTGCCCGCTATGTGCTGCAGCTCAGGCCTCAATAAATGCTATCCTATTGTGTATTGACTATTTCTGGTCTCTACCATAATGTGATGATTAGCTTTAATTGTCAACTTGATACCACTTAGAATCACCGGGGAAGAGAGTCTTAGTTAGGAACTGTCTATTGTATTGGCCTGTGGACATGTCTGTAGAAGGTTGTCTTAATTACATTTACTGAAGTGTGAAAGACCTATCCCACAGTGGGCAGAGCCATTCCCTACATAGGGAGCACTGAGCTACTGAAAAGTGGAGAAATTAAGCTGAGAGCAAGCAAGGTAGCAAGCAAGCATGTGTGCATGCATTTCTTTCTGCTCTTGACTATGGATGTGATGTGACCAGTTGTCTCAAGCTCTTGAAACTGATGTCCCCCCAGTGATGGACTGTAATGTTGAATAGCAAGCCACAGAAACCATTTCTCCCGTAAGATGCTTCTTGTTGGGTTATTTAATCACAGTAGCAGAAATGAGACTAAGACACATGGGTAGAGCAGACTAAACAGATAAGGCAAAGAGCCTTATCTTCTGGGGCTCCAGTCAATAGCAGTTAAAGGGCAACTGAAGAGTTACAGAGAGCAGCCAAGAGTGGAGACTGCAAAGAAAGAGCTGAGATGGTAGGTGAAGGGCTGCAATGATCTGAGCTACAGAATCCCTGGCTGCTGGAAGAGCTACGACGGGGTTTCGCTCTGGTTTGGGGGGCTATCAAGTTTCATTAACAGAGATGCGAAGAGTGGATGGGCTGCTGGCATTCAAGGCCTAACACCTGAAGCCTCTGGCTTAAAAATCCAGAGTAATGGTGCTCCCTTCAAGAGACTTCCTATTAAAATTAGACCAAATGACTAGAGAAATGGCCCAGCCTGTAAAAACTTACTGCTCTGGCATAGGACCCAGGTTCAGTTCCCAGGACCTACTTCAGGCAGTTTACAATCTTCTGTAGCTCCAATTCTAGGGAATTCAACACTGCAATGTGTGTTTGGGCTGTTTCACGAACATGGTATATTTAGACTCACACAGGCATGCTTGTGTGTGCGATACACCCGCCCCCCAAAACACACACACAGATCTTTATAGAACAATGAAGTTAGACCAAGGCAGAGGCAATTAGCACAACCTCCATGTAAGGACAACATGTAAATCAATGTGTTATCTCATTTAAAAAATCAAAACAAAACAAAACAAAACCCAACTAGCTTGTCAGAGACAGATAAACCAGTGGCCTAATGCTATTTCAAGTACAGACAGTATACTGGAACTGCAGCTTATCAATTTGAACATTAAACATAGTTTTCCCTCTTTCTCTTTTGAACACATTTGTAAGCTTACAGCTCAGCAGATCCAACTCAACCTTCTCAAGTCTGAGACTGGGTTGACTCTTCCTTCCCTCTCACTCTGCTGTTCCCCTTCTCTTTCCCAAGGCAGCAACACACAACCTAATGGTTTTTTTAATTCATAAATTTTATTTAAAAACTTCATGCCATGTTTATTTTGCAAGACAACCACCTTAATATATAAATATAAATGTCCCCCTGCTTTCAAAATATGTTTCCTCTTATAATTTTGAAAAAGTATAAAGGCCCAGAGCTGTTAGCCTTTGGTACTCAAGGGTCATAGCAGCTAAGAGGAGGAAGTTGCACTTTGCCTATTCATGACTTTATCTCTATGAATAGGACAGCAATAGAGCCCTTGGCCAATTGATGACACAACCACTCTGTTCCTCATCACTCCTGTTATTCCATTAATTGCACAAGTTCCTCCTCTGTGTCAAGACCTCTCTATGGCTCCCTCCTCTGTCTGACCATAAACTCTAAGTTCTTCAGCATGGCTATAATAGCTTTCACCCTCTGATCCCTGCCCATCACTCTCCCTCCCCTTGCTTCTTTCTCAGCAGTACTTGAAAGTATTACAACATCTCTAAGGTACCAGCAGCGCATTTGTTCAGCTATTGAAATGAGTTTAAAAACATTGCTTAATAGCACCAAAACACAAAGCACCCAAATTCCAACCATGGATAAGTAAACAATGGCATACTAATTTAGTGGAATAATATTCAGTGATTTTTTTTAAAAAAGGGTATACGATAGCAACCTAGGTGGATTTCACAGATATAATGATGAGCCAAAGAAGACAGGCTGACGTTTTCAGTTCCGTGGCATTCAAGATTAGACAAAACTATTTGATAGTAAAAGGTAATTGGCTACATATGGTGCAGTGGTACTGCCTAGAAAGAGATGGAAGAGAGCTTCTGTGGAGCAAGAAACATGCTGTTTTCTGTCTCTGTCTCTGTCTCTCTTTGCCTCCGTGTCTCTGTGTCTGTCTTTCTCAGTCACTGCATCTGTCTGTCTCTCCTCTGTAAGTCCCTTTACATACTATGCACAGGGTTCTAGCTTCTCACTCCCCAAAGGCTTTGTCTCCTAACACAGCGTTCTCAACCTTCCTAGTGCTGAGAACCTTTAACGCAGTTCCTCATGTTGTGGTAACCCCCAACCATAAAGTTATTTTTGTTGCTACTTCATAATTATAATTTTACTACTGTTATGAATCATAATACATATCTGATATGCAGGAGATATGATATATGACCTGTGAAAGGGTATTCAACTCCCAAAGGGGTTGTGATCCATGGGTTGAGAACCACTGACTGTCCTAATACCATTACTGTAAGGGTCAAGATCTTCAGCATACAAATAGAAAGGCACGAAGGTTCTGATGTCAGAATGCCTGATTTAGCGGTTGCTCAGTGTAAACAGGTTGATGGTGCTGGGTGGATATGAGAGTTGTATACATTGACTGAAGCACAGATTGATGATGACCTTTTGAAAAGCACTAGGCAATGTAAGAAAAGTTTCTTTTTTTTTCTTTTCTTTTCTTTTCTTTTTTGGTTTTCCGAGGCAGGGTTTCTCTGTGTAGCCCTGGCTGTCCTGGAACTCACTCTGTAGACCAGGCTGGCCTCGAACTCAGAAATTCACCTGCCTCTGCCTCCCAAGTGCTGGGATTAAAGGCGTGCGCCACCACTGCCCGGTGTAAGAAAAGTTTCTAAGAAGGGGCTGTGGATGTAGCTCAGGAGAAGCATCTGTGAGGCTTCAGGTTCAGTCCCCAACACTACAATAAATGCTACATAAATGTATACGTACATAATTTTCTTTTAATATTTTTATGTTTGTAATGATTTTTATGTGGATTTGTGTTTTGCCTGTATGTCTGTGAGAGAAAGTCAGATGCCCTGGATCTAGAGTTACAGACAATTGTGAGATTCCATTTGGATGCTGGGAACTGAACCTGGGTCGTCTGGGAGAGTAACCAGTGCTCCTAACTGCTGAGTTGTCTCTCCAGCCCCCATACATAATTTTCTTAAAAAACAAAACCAAGCAAAGGTTTGTAAACCAGTTGTAGGGAGACGTTTGGAACAATAATTTTCATGAAGCTAAAAACTATATGCAAACCTAATATACCATTATTGGGAAGAGTTTAAATAAACTACAGAAAAACAACATAGTCCTTTAAAATCATCTTTCAGCTTGTCAAATGCTGAAATATGATGTCAAAAGAGAGGTTAATTCCAAAATCAGAATGCAAATAGCAAGTACCAAATTGTATCAGTTAATCTATGTTACATATAATCTACTTAAAACCTAGTGACCTGAAACAACCACCACTTAATTTAATCACAGTTCCCTGGCTCATCAATCTGTTCTGGTGCTCAATGCTAGCTTTTCTCTCATCTGACCTGAGGCTACTCACTAAACTGCACTCATCTATCTTATGGCCAGTGATTGATTCTCCTCGGATGGCATAAGGAAGCTCGGCTTGCATGTGCATTGCCTGTAAGACATCCCCAGAGAAGTCTGAGAAAGCTTTGTTTGCATATCTGTGTCTGATATTGTCTGGAGGACCCACCTGTCTCATTCTAAACCTGTCTATCATGGAGAGAAGGCTAGTCCAAGCTGCTGATAGAATTGTTGTTCTCTTCCTCCTCTTTTGTAACAGTGTCAATTTCTTCCCAAGCAGACCTCAAGTTCTCTAGGTGGCAGAGGAACTTCTGAGGTGAGTGCAGAGATGATAAGCTGTCCCGTCCCGCGGGACCTAGTTATTCGTGGGGTCAAGGGGGACCAAGCCTGAAAGGAAAACGGGCGAGAGAGAGGAGGGAGACCAAGCAAAGTTTTGTCAAGGTCTATTTTTTATTAACACAAGCAGATTTTATAAAGCAAAAATCATAGGCAAGGGGAGGGGGGAGAAGAAGCTTGCGGCCCTCCCGTTGTTATGGCTCAACTACTGTCTGGTGTCTGAACATTTTTCGGTCAGCCTGTCCTCTGGAGATGCAAGGGACAGCTAATCTTGCATAAACACGGCTGGTTCTCAGAGACCTGCTTTAAGGCTGTACAAACTCAGAAACTTGCCTAAGGCTGTATAAAGGTCAGGTTCCCAAGGGTGGTGTGGAGATCCTGGCTCCACTCATTTATGCATGTTCAATAAGCATGTTCCACTCATTTATGCAATACTGGGATGGAACCCAGAGCTTCATGAATGCTAGGGAAGCACTCTGCCAACCAAGCCTCAATCCCAGCCAAACTCTAAGTTTCTTTACATGATGCTGGTGGCACTGAAGCAAAGTAATACGGAAACTGCTGCTACTCAAAGCCAGTCACAGGTCAACAGAGTGGCAAGAGGAGAGGCAATGGATGCCACCTTTGGATGGAAGGTACATCTAAGCCACATTGCAAAGAGGGAGTTGGCCCTGATCACACAGTGGTTGACTCCCAGTCTCAAAATGAACATGTAATGCAAATCTGTCCACTGATACAAATTGGAGAAACAGCCACACACCCATAGCAAGTCATTTTAAATACCAATTTTCTATAAAATTATCAGTAAAATTTTCAAAACTTAAGAAAAAAACCTTATCATACCATGAAACATTATTTGACTACATTAAAGGGAAACACAAAAAACTGTTCCATTCACAAGTAGTACTCATAAACATACTAGTTCTGCCCAGCACAGTGGTGCATATGTATAGACTCAGATGCTTGGGAATCTGAGGCAGGAGGATTGCTTAGTCCAGGAGTTCTAGGCTGTAATGTGCTATCCTCCTCAGGCATCCATATGAAGGTCAGCATTGCTATGGGAACCACCTGGGAGCAAAGAACCATCAGCTTGCCCAACAGCTGATTGAGGTCAGAAAACATTCCAGACGAGTGACTCTTGCATTAGGTCCTATACTTCACTACTGAGAAGATACAAGAACAAGATAGGCTTTTGAATTTTAACTAAAATATAACAGGTGAGCTGGGCAGCAGTTGTGCTTACCTTTAATTCTAGCACCTGGGAGGCAGAGGCAGGCAGATTGCTGAGTTTGAGGCTATCCTGGTCTACAGACTGAGTTCCAAGACAACCAGGGCTACAACAGAGAAATCTTATCTCGAAAAACCAAAACCCAAATATGTGTGTGTGTGTGTGTGTGTGTGTGTGTGTGTGTGTGTGTAGTATATGATATGGATATGGATATGATGTGTTTGTGTGTGTAGTGTGTGTACATGTATACAATAGGTGGCTTTTTTGAGGAAGAAAAGACTTATCTCACTGAGCGAGCTTGTCCCATTCCATCATTTTCGGCATCTGAGGCAGAGGCAGTGGATGCAGTAAAGTCTCCCAGGCCTCCTAAGCTGAGGCAGAACAGGGTGGCAGCTCTCAGGACACAGACTGGCTTTTCTAGATCTATGACTCAAAGATTTTCTGATTTTTTTCAGTTTGTTACAGAAGCAAATATTTGTATCTTCCTATGAGCAAACACTTTGTATTTCATCTAGAACTTCAGGTCTCTCCACACCCATCATTGTAGGCCTCTCCCACTCAGCAGACATCTGTCCTTTCATTCTTTCTGACAATATCACCACCCCAGAACTCACTGGATTCCCAGCAGCTTCTTTTGGTGTTTAGTTTTGAGTTCTTGTTTTCTAGATAGACACTTAGGACTCCTCCTAGGTCAAAGGCTGTCCTTCAAACTTAGCATGACCAAAATGGTATTCACTGGCCCCCACAAACTGCCTCTCTCTGGCTCCCTTAGTTACCAACCACTCATCATTCCAGGTGTACCAGTATCAAAATTAGGGAGTCATCTAGATGTGGTATCATAGACCAGTAATTCTATCATTCAAGAATTGGAGGCAAAAAGGTTTTTAAGTTCAGTGCTAGCCTGAGCTACACAGTGAGCACCTGAACAAAATGAGAAACTAACACCATGGTCTAAAGTCCATCTGATTTTTCTCTCTCTTTCCTGATAGCATCATGCTGGTTTCCTCAGCCAGCTGAATTTCCCCCCATCCACTTTCCTTTTTACCTCAAGAAGCCACACTCGGCCTTTGTGGATCATTTGCTTGATGTTAGACATTCTCATTGCTCTGGTCTTTTTTCATGCCTCATGCTGCCAAATGTGTTCTTTGTAAGACAAACCTGACAGATTAGCTGATGGCAAAACAGAGTCCTGTATCTCCTCTAGGTTCCGTGACATGCAGGGATCTGTGCACTGCAAGGCTGGTAAACATTTTGAAAGCCCTGGGAAGACAGGAGAGGCTGAGGTTGAAGTCCAGATGCAGCCAGGGGTCTGGTCCAGAGCTATGGAGACAGGCACCACATCTTAGCAACATCTTTGTGTAATTCTCTCTGTGTCATGGGAAATACTGGACAGGATATCGCTCATGCACTTTGTTATTCACTTCTAGTCTTACGTGCCACCTCACACTCTACCAAGAGTGGCTTGCAGCAGCTGTCAGCCATTTCTCTCCCACAGTTAAACACTGCAGTCTCCCTTTTCTTCCTTTGCCCCCTTGTTTCTTATTCCTTTGTCTTCCTGCTGGCACTTCATCCAGTGAAACCAAGTGTCTTGCCAGTTCTGATAAATGGACACCAGAGTGCATGTGGCTTATTTTCAAACAAATTTGACTCTTTTTTGCCCTTTGTTGTGGAGAAAATTCTTCTGCCTTCCCTGAAGGTTATGTATCTGATGTTTACATTCCATAGTGGCTTTCTGTCACTGAGAAGCCAAGGGGCAAGCTTCAGAACACAGAACTCAAGACTCCACATGTTTCAATGCCACTCCAGTCCTGCTGACCACTGAATCCTTGAATTCCTGCCTTGACTGACCTCCATGATGAACTTGTAAGATGAGATAAACCCTTTCCTCCTCAGATTGCTTCTAGACATCATGTTTTATCACAGTGATAGAAAACAAACAGGGACAATCCCATACCACTCCAAACAGCTAAGCGTGGATATTAATTTTTTCCAAGCATCCAGAACTTTCTGAAGTTTATGTGTCTTATTTTGCTTTCTATAGCTTTGATTAACACCATAACCAAAAGCAACTTAGGGAGGAAAGGATTTATTTCAGCTTATACCTTTTAGTTCGTTATGGAAAGAAGTCAGGGCAGGCACTAAAGCTAGGAACCTCGAGGCAGAAACTGAAGCAGAGGCTGGGGAGGAACAGAGCTAACTGGCTTGCTTCTCTTGGCTGGTTCAGCCTGCTTTCTTCTACAATCCCTGGCCACCTGCCCAGGGATGGCATGAACCATAGAGTGCTAGGCCCTCCCCCATCAATCATTAATCAAGACAATTGCCTCCACAAGCCAATCTGAAGGAAACATTTTCTTAGTTGAGATTGCCTCCTCCAAGATATGTCTAGGCTTGTGTCAAGTTGACCAAACCAACCAGCACAGCAAATGTATGACTTGCAGTTCATTCCCCTTCCTTCTGCAAATGGCCACACCCTGTATTCACTCCCTGCTGTTCTGTAATCCCCATCCCCTGATTGCCCTTGAGCCCTTGACTTGGGATGCTTCTATCCTTATCACCATTTCCTTCCATCAGTAGCCCCCAGTCTTCTACACTCATTGCAAATATCTCTCACTGAAGCGTTTTCCTAGTGTAGTTAAAGAATGCCTTGTAATTAGCCATTGAAAGGCTTTTTAAAAAGGGTTTGGTTAGCCCGGCAGTGGTGGCGCACGCCTTTAATCCCAGCACTTGGGAGGCAGAGACAGGTGGATTTCTGAGTTCGAGGCCAGCCTGGTCTACAGAGTGAGTTCCAGGACAGCCAGGGCTGCACAGAGAAACCCTGTCTCGAAAAAAAAGTGCAAAAAAGTGTTTGGTTTTCCTCTGACATAACAAAACACAGTCTGGATAGAAGGGAGAAGCCAAAAACAAACAAACAAAAAAACCAAACACCTATATAAAAGTACCATGTTTGGAGGCTTGGAGATAGCTCAATTGATTAGGAGTACTTCTTAAGCAAGAGGACCCAAGTTCAGATCCCCAGGGCCTACATAAAAAGCAAGGCATGACTACAGATGCCAATAACCCCAGCATTAGGGGACAGAGGCAGATTCTTAGAGCCCACTGGTCAGCCAGCCTAGCCAGAATGGTAAGCTTCCAGTCCAGTGAGAGACTGTGTGGTGGTTTGAATATGGAGGTGTGGCCTTGTTGGAGGAAGCGCACCACTGTGGGCTTTGAGAGAGCTTCTTCCTGACTGCCTGAGGATGCTAGTTTTCTCCTGTCTGCTTTAGGAGCAAGAGGTAGAACTCTCAGCTCCTCCCACACCATGCCTTCCTGGATGCTGCCATGCTCCCACCTTGGTGATAATAGACTGAACCCCTGAACCTGCAAGCCAGCTCCAATTAAATGTTGTCCTTTATAAGAGTTGCCTTGGTCATGGTGTCTTTTCATAGCAATGGAAACCCTAACTAAAACTCTCAAGGCAATAAGGTAGGGAGTGGTAAAGACATTTGACGTCCTTCTCTGGCCTCTGCATGCATGAGAATGCATATGCACCCTGTCACTCACATGAATGCACCACACACATATACATCATACACATACAATACACATCACACACACACAATATGTTTGTATGGATAATGGACTTTTTAAAAAAGGTTAAGAGAAAGATTTATTTTGGCTTATAATTTCTATCTCTGGCCTCTGTCACCATAGAGGCAGGTAAGACTTTGAGGCAGGAAGGAGTGAAGGAGCAGGGCAACTCACTTCATGGCATTCCGGAAGCCGGGAGAGAGAGAGAGAGAGAGAGAGAGAGAGAGAGAGAGAGAGAGAGAGAGAGAACCTGAATGGACAGATGGACAGATGGAAATGAATGAAGACCTTTCCCTGACCTAAAGTCTTCATTAAGATGATTCCTTTTCTTACCAGAAGCATAAAGTTTACTGAACTGAATATTGTATTTTCTAACATTTCCTATCATTTTATACTAACCCCGACTAAGCCCAAGTCTTCCTAGATTTCTCATTGTCTTTCATCTCTGTCTTACAAGTACCTCTCAAATGATGGCCTCACCACCGTTGTCACTAGTACACCCTGTACACATTCCTATCAGCCTCATTACTCAGTGCTTTGGCAAACAAAGCATGAAGACACTCGGTGCAGCTGGGGCTGCTCTTCTGTCTGTTTCATGCTCTATTACCTGTCTAAGGGTGTGCTTACAACAGCAAGTGATGTAGCATGCAGATCACATTTTCTAAGTAATCAATCACCTATAACTAATTCATGTGGTGAAAACTTGTGCTAACAGTCTTCTGCAGTAGCCACTCTCCATCTAGCAGGGAACATGCCCTCAAAGCATGTGGACCCACAGTTACAAAATCCAATGGCCAAAAGGGAAGAAAAGACCAGTCCCAGTCCAGTGAGGAAATGGTCAGATAACAAGTCTGATTGTCTTGGCTGGTACTATATATCCACCCCCAGTCTAGTCCATGTGGCCAAAGAGATGGAATAATATCACTGACTAAATCTAGATCATGGCTTATCTTCTAAACAAGAACCAGGTTATCAATAGAAGGATCTGTGGAAACATAGGTGACCTAATGGACAAGAACACTAATTACACGAATCAAACATAACATTGTATGTCACAAAATGTTCAATTATGTCAATTAGAATAAATATTGGTGTGTATTGTATGTATATGTTTGGATGTACATACACGCCTATATAGTGGACACTAAAGGTTGATGTTAAGTGTCTTCTTCTATTAATCTCAACCATCTTATTTTTGAGGCAGGGTCTCAAAATATAGCCTCTACTGGCCTGAAACCCACTATGTAGACCCAGGTAGGGCTCTGACTCACAAAAATCCACCTGCCTCTGCTTCCTGGATGCTGAGACTAAAGGCATGTTCTACCATACCCAGCAATCTCACCTTTTGAGAGAGGGTCTTCTCACTGAAATTGGAGCTCACCAGTTGACCAGTTAACTCATGAGAGAGGCCCTGGATCCTTCTGTTTCTGCCTGTCAGCACCTAGATTATGGACTCACACCATTCCTGCCCTTTTATACCGTGAGTATTGTGACTCCAACTCAGGGACTCTTGCTTGAGGAGAAAATACTTTACCCAATGAGCCTTCTCCCAAGCTCCTGAAAAGAAAGCTTAAAAAATCAGCTGGGCAGTGGTGGCACCTCTCTCTCTCTCTCTCTCTCTCTCTCTCTCTCTCTCTCTCTCCTCTTCTTCTTCTTCACTATCCCTCTTAGCCCTGGCTCTTTCTCTTCCTTGCTATTTAGATTCTCCTGGGGTGACTCCCACAGCCCACTGCTTTATCACTCCATATGTCAACATTCCCATGCTTTCAAACTCTGGCCTTTCCCTGAGAGGACTAATCTGTTCCAGTGCATAAAATTCAACTATGCCCTCAGGAATCCTAAAGCCCTTTTAAGCCAGGCATAGTGACACACATCTTTAATCCCAGCACTTGGGATGTAGAGGCAGAAGGATCTCCGTGACTTCAAGGCTAGCCTGTTCTATAAAGCGAGTCTAAGACAGCCAGGGCTCTATTACACAGAGAAACCCACCAACCAAACATCCTCTTTCATACTCTGTATAAATTAGGCTCATACTTACATGGTTATAAAAGACAACTCATTACACTGCTTAAAAAAATGATGTGTGCAGCTGGGTGCTAGTAGTGCATACCTTTAATCCCAGCACTCCAGAGGTACAGGCAGGCAGATCTTTGTGATTCTAAGGACAGCCTGATCTACAAAACAAGTTCCAGGATAGCCAGGGCTATTATATAAAGAAACACCAACTCCAAAAACCAAACAACACCCCTACCAACCCACACAAACAAAAACAAAAACAAAACAAAACTAAAAAAACAAAAACAGTAAGTCTAAGAAGCTGGATCTCTGTAGTGAAATTTTTGCATTTTGGTTTCTTTAAAAAAAAAAAAAAAAAGAAAGAAAAAGAAAAGAAATTAATCCCAGGCATGGCATATGGGGCTGTTTCAGATGGTCCAGTGCAACTATGATTTACTTCATGCTCTAGCAGGGGCATGATTTTGCCAGCTGCAGGTAGTTCCTGAGATTATGTGGCATTTGGAATTCTGGAGAGTTTTCAGAGATATACATGGTAGGGGCCTGAGAGGCAGGGCAGGTTGTTGATTGGTGGTTGGTTGCTTTGGGTTGTTGGTGGTTGTCAAGTAGTCATGCACTAAGTAGAAACAAGAGGAAGTTAGATATCCTACAGTAAAGGTCAAACTAGCCCCTAATCAGCAGGAAGTGGTAGTCTAATGATAACATGGTCCTCTTTCCTTTCTACATTTTTTTTCCTCTCTTATCTAGTGTTAGGGGTTGAAAGGGTGAAAGGGGGGTGGAAGAGAGAAGAACCCACGAAGTAGCTAGAAGTGGTACCCACATATGGGACAAGGCAGAATGGGAAATTTGATTTTAAATGCCATAGAGGAAATAGCAGGGGGCAAAGGAATGGGTTGGGTTTTTGTTTTTTTTTTCAAGACTCCAGCAAGACAGCTACAGATCTCTGTGAATTCAAGGCTGGCCTGGACTACAAAACAAGCTCCAGGCCAGCCAGGGCTACAAAGTGAGACTCTGTCTTGGCAAACAAACAACAAAAAAAAATCAAGCAAACAAAACTTGAGGCTTCTTAGTCAAAGGAAGTTGAATGTTGGTTAGTACAGTGATAGTGTAGAAGCCTCCATACCCTCTACCAGACTCCAACTACGTCCCTTCACACCATAAAAAATAATCAGATAAACTGTAAAGGGCTATATAGTCAAGCGCTGCAGTAATGTGCATTATATTGGTAAATTTCCATATGTTGCTTTAATTAGTCGAAAGCAAACTAGGGGGGAGGCCCTTCCTTGTCTCCAAAACTCCTTGCCCTGAGGCAGGCTGGCCCCTAACTCTACAGCAAGGAGAAAGGAATACAAGCAAAGGTAGGTACCTGTACTGGCTGGTTTTGTGTGTCAACTTGACACAAGCTGAACTTATCACAGAGAAAGGATTTTCAGTTGAGAAAATGCCTCCATGAGATCCAGCGGTAAGGCATTTTCTCAATTAGTGATCAAGGGGGGAGGGCCCCTTGTGAGTGGTGCCATCTGTGGGCTGGTAGTCTTGGGCTTTATAAGAAAGCAGGCTGAGCAAGCCAGGAGAAGCAAGCAAGTAAGCAGCATTCCTCCATGGCCTCTGCATCAGCTCCTGATCCTTGACCCGCTTGAGTTCCAGTCCTGACTTCCTTTCATAATGAATAGCAGCATGGAGTGTAAGCTCCTTTCCTCCCCAACTTGCATCTTGGTCATGATGTTTGTGCAGGAATAGAAACCCTGACTAAGACAAAAAACATCAAGTCATCGAGAACAACTAGAAAGTGAACAGTTCCTAACCCCGTCATATTAAATGCCTACAGTGGGAACTTAAAGCCAACAGTTCAGCTTGGGAGCATATCCAGGAAGAGGACAGAAAGGACTCTGCCCCAACCTCTCTCAATCAGGACCGACAGCAGACTGCCTCAACTCCCACAGTCCATTTTCTGCTGGATGCTTGTGAGCTCTGATTTAATGGTGTTACCTTGTGTCTATGTTCTCAGTCGGGATGTTGTGAGCACCTGACCTGATGACGTTTTGTTGTCTGCCAGCTGCTTTTCTTTACTGGTGTTCACTATTTATTCTCTTACCTTTCGCTTACTGTAGATTTAATATAAACTTGCTCATTAAAAAAATATACAGCTATCACAAATCCTTCTCTGAACCTCACAGAACAGTCGTTTACATTTTATTCCACATACCTCCCAGGGACTTCTTTTCCACTGACTTTGACCCTTCAAGTCTCCTCCTGGGACTGTCATCAAGCCTCCAGCTTTAGAATGACCCTTTACTCCTTTTTTTTTTTTTTTTTTCAAATGTATTGAGAAAATTTTACAAGACTAAAAAAAATGGGTATGTTATTGATTGCCTCCTATTTCCTCAAGAAGGCCCTTTTTTCTATTTTTTTTACACAGAGGTGAATGCTTTCTGTTCCCTAGTTCTGGGGAAATCTATCTGCTTCACCGTGATTACCTTGAGCTGTATATCCTAACTCCAATTTAGATGTAGAAAGCAACCATTTGCATTCCATTTGCCTACTTACAGATAAAAAAGGGTCACAGAATACACATGTTCTTCATGCTGTCCACTTATGGAGTATAGTTTGAAAAGAAAGTATGTGCGTTGATGGTGAGGGATGTATAACTTCTTTGATGGGTAATAGAATATACCAAAAATATTTTAAATGTCCCTCCCTTTGGTTAAAAATATCTTTTAGAGAATTTCTCCTAAGAAAATTATCAGTTATGATAACTTGTGGGATCATGTAGTAGAATCAAAGATTGTTGGCAATGCCCATTGAAATTCCAAATATTGAAAATGTCCATCTGAAAAATTAGAGGTTTGGTTGCATAGATTATGGTACAGCTGTACACAGATGAATGGTGTTACAGAAATGAAAGAACAGAAGACATTTCTAAGTAAAGAAAGCCATTTATAAAACTATATGTATGTGTGCTATTGTCCCATATCATGTGTGCATGTCTATGTGCATTTTCATGTAATTGAATGCATGCATGCCACAGAATGTCCGTATAATGGTCCATGAGTGGAGGACAACTTTGGGTGTTGGTTTTTGCTTCTACATCCTTTGAGACAGATCTCTTTGCTGTTCGATTCTGTGTATCCCAGACTATCTGGCCAACAGGCTTCTAGGGATTCTCCCATTCCCACCTCCCATCCTGTCTTAGGAGGACAGGGATTACAGACACTTGCTGCTGTACTGACCTCTAATGAGTTCTGGAGATTCAAACTCAGGTCCTCTTGCTTATGTATCAAGTGCTTCACCCACCGAGCCATCTCCCCAGCCCTTGTTGTTTATCACATCAAATTACCTTTTTGTTTAAACAATAAATCTGAAGTTGCCCTTATAAATGTGCCTTTGCATATAATGTGCCTCTTTCTTCCGACTACTATTAAGCTTTGTTTGTGACTATTTTTCAGAGGCTAAGATTAGATGAGTATCTTCCAAAGGTCTGTATGTTAAAGGCTTGGTCCCAGGGCGATGCTATTGAACATGGTCCTTTAACAGACAGGTCCAGTGGGGAGGGTTCTTTAGGTCATGGAGGGTGTGCCCTCAAAAGAGGTACAGAGTGACAGAGGAGGATACCAAGTCTGACTTCTGGCCTCCTCTCTTTTCTTCCTAGCCACAAGCTTTTTCCTGCCACATGTCCCTGCTGCTAAACTACAAACTACCTCATCATAGGCTCAAAGTCAACCATCATTGGTGAAATCCTCCAAAACCTTGAGCCAAGTAATTATTTTTTCTCTTTGTAAGATTGTTTCAGATGTTTGTTGCAGTGATGAAAGGCTGATAAACATACTAGCAAGCTCTGCTCTCGTGTGTAACTGTTACTTAGAAACAGTGTGATACTTTGGAACTTGCTTTGAACATCTGTCAGGTGAGAGCAGACCAGTGCAGACTTTAAAGCTAGCTATTCTCCAAAGGAGGCGACACCTTGTATGTTAGCCAAGGTCTTATAAATAATAAACGTCTTCCCCCTAGCTTATGGGGGGAAAGCCTTATTCTCTATTACTAATATCTCTGTTCCTTTTAGTGGCTCTTCAACTGGCTTGGGAAATTCTTTCTCATGCACACATTGATCAATATCTGGCCAAGTACTCAAGAGAGACCCTCTGACCACCTCTGGAATAGTATCTCCATAAAACTTTCTGCTATGTGGGCTGGAGAGATGACTCAGCAGTTATAGAGCACTTACTGCTATACCAGAGGACCTGTTCAGTTCTCAGCACCCATGTCAGGTGGCTTACAACTGCCTGTAAGTCCAGCTCCATGGGCTTCAGTGCCCCTCTGGCTTCTGTGGACAGTCTTATACATCAAATGCATGCATGTACACATACACACACAATTAGAAATAGAAATAAATATTTAAAAAAACCAAACCTTTCATTAATGGGACAGTAGTGGCACATACCTTTAATCCCAGCACTCAGGAGGCAGAGGCAGGTAGATCTCTGAGTTCAAGGTCATCATGGTCTACAGAGTGAGTTCCAGGACAGCCAGGGCTACACAGAGAAACCCTGTCTTGAAAGATTGGGTTAGATGATAGGTAGGTAGGTAGGTAGATAGATAGATAGATAGATAAAATGAAAAAGCTCTGGAATCATTCCATCCTGTAAACTTTGGGGTTTTTTTTCTTTTTTTAAATCTTGTTTATTTATTTTTTATAATAAAGTTCAATTATTAGAGAATTTTAGAGAAATGTTCACTATAACAGTACAAATCAATACAGTACTTCTAATGGACAGTTTACCAACAAGTACCAAAGTATAAGTTGTGCATAAAATTTTATCTAGTAAACTTATTTCTAGGAATTTATGCTGACAAAAATATGTATGTACTGTGAGATATCTATCACAATATTATATACAATGGTGAATTATGAGAAACATGTCAAAATTAACTACAGAACTAATTATGAAATTACTTATAGACATTTCTATAATAATTAAAATGCTAATTTTTTTGGCTAAAACTTTAGAAGCCAATGTTATCATCATCTTATACTTTCACATTATAAATATGATTAAAATAAATTAAATTACTTTGTAAAAACATTATGCAATTGGAAATGATTTCTGACAGATCAACTCTTACAGTTTTATAGGCCATTCATTTTTTCTCCTTTGAAATGACAAAGGAAATTTGACTTCAGTCAAAATAGCACACAACCTAATCTCATAAATCACATGTTTAATGTTACTTGTTTTCAGGAGGCTTTGAAAACCTTACTACTGTCACACTCAACTAGAAATAAGTTGACAACTCCTGACAAAATTCAGAAAAAAATACATGCTAGTCTTCTAAATTATACAGGACTCGCCTCCCTAATGTGAACATAAAATTCAAATACCTCCAATGTTCTCTCTTGTGTCAGCTCCTTGCCAGCAGGCCCAGGCAAGAGGAGAGAACCTGGTCCAGTCGAGTCTGTCTGGGACTGAACAGGACGGCAAGCATTGGTGGCCCAAAAGAAGCACAGCAGGCTGGGAGTCTTGTCGAAGCAGGAACTCAACTTTATTGTATCAACCCCTCACTTATATAGAGAAGGCAAAGGGGGTGGGCACTTAGGTATGGGAAGAGATGATGTAGGAGGTGGGGAAGGGGAAAGGGTAACTGACAGGGCCAATAACAAAGCTCCATATCATCAATGGCAGGGCACAGGGAAGGCCAAACAGGTCTTACTGAGTCACCCCTATACGGAAGTGACTGAGGTCTCAGAACTCAAGCCAGGCTCAGGTTTGTCCTCAAGACCCAAACCAGCGTCAAAATGGGGCCCAAAACTATCACTCCTGGGCCCCACCCACTTGCCCTCAGGACAGCAGGAGGGGGAGAACACCCCTGTCACTGTCGGGGTCCCGTTGTTGTTGTTGTTGTTGTTGTTGTTGTTGTTGTTGTTGTTTAGTGCATTTGGTGTTTGATTATTATGTGACAGGAGGAATTTCTTTTCTGGTCCAGTCTATTTGAAGTTCTGTAGGCTTCTTGACCTGATCTCTTTCCTAGGTTTTCTAACTCCAGGGTTGTCTCCCTTTGTGATTTCTTTATTGTTTCTGTTTCCATTTTTAGATCCTAGATGATTTTGCTCAATTCCTTCACCTGTTTGGTTGTGTTTTCCTGTAATTCTTTAAGAGAATTTTGTGTTTCCTCTTTAAGAGCTTCTAGCTGTTTACCTGTGTTCTCTTGTATTTCTTTAAGTGGGTTATTTATATCCTTTTTAAAGTCCTCTATCATCGTCATGAGAAGTGATTTTAGATCTGAATCTTGCTTTTCCAGTGTGATGATGTATCCAGGACTTGCTATGGTGGGAGAAATGGGTTCTGATGATGCCAGGTGACCTTGGTTTCTATTGTTTATGTTCTTGCGCTTGCCTCCTGCCATCTGGTTATCTCTAGTGCTACCTGCCCCTTTTTATCTGACCGGTGCCTGTCTTTCCTGTGATCCTGGTTGTGTCAGAACTCCTCAGAGACCAGCTGTCTCTGGGATCCTATGATTCTGAGATCCTGGGTGTGACAGAGCTCCTGGGATCCTGGGACTGTTAGAGCACCTGGGAGTGGAGCTTCCTCTGGTTGTTGTGTGACTGGCTGAGGAGTTCACACCCAAGATCTGCTCAGGGCAAAGACCCAGACCAGAAGGCTAAACTTTGTTTTTTATCTTCATAGATTTTAAGCTCCATGTCTTAAAGGAGACCCCTGGCCTGACTGGGCTTCCTGTCCCTACAATATGGCATTCAAACTGTCTCCATACACACACAGTTGGGACAAGAATAGTACAAACACAGTGCATATAGCCAGGATTGTATAACTACATGGTTAAGACTTTGCAGGTGGCTTTTAGGTATGGATTGAAACAAGATGGAGTTTCAGAAATGGGAATGTCACAGGCTGAGGCAGCTGGTAGTGGGTTAGCTGTAGAGAAGGAAGAAGGGCATCCTGGGTGTGCTGAGAGCTGAGACACAAAAGGCAAGAGGAGAAATAGGTGAACAGGGAACTATAATCTATAGCTTCAGGAAGCGGAGAGAGAGGAGGAGCAGAAATGAAGGATGACTGAACTAGATACTCGAGGAGCAGAGGGGAGGTGTTTACAGAAATAATTGGAAGAAATGCTAAGGTGTGACAAACCAAAAGATCAATGAGAGCCATTGAAATGGCTCAGGGGTTAAAGACACATCTTCCAAGCCTGGTGACCTCAGCTTGATCCCCAGGACCCACGTGGTGGAAGGCAAGTACCTGCTCCTGGATCCTGCTTTCTGACTTCCACACATGTGCCACATGTGCACACACAAAATAAATATCCCAGAAAAGAAAGAGATGAATGAAAAGGGGAGGTTGTGTGTGGGACATTTCCAGGGAACTTGGTGCTGCATTTGATATGACCTTAGAGGAGAATGGAGAACCAGTGTTAACATGATACTCTGAAGTCTGTCTTTGCTAGGGAAGCTTTGGCAATAGCCCCAGTGGTGTTTAGTTCCCCATGGTGGATGGTAATTGATTGAATGGCTCAGGAAAAGAGAAACTTGGGCTAGCTGGCTGACTCTTTAGCTCAGCAGCGCTCTCAGCCTATTGAGTGGCACTGCCCACATTCAGGGGAGATCCCTCCTTCCAACTGCTAAACCAATAGACTAGAAATGCCCAGGGACATGCCCGCAAGTGAATTTTACTAGTATAGGTGCTTCTCAATCCAAAGTTGACAGCTAAGTTAACTATCACATTATTTGATGTTCAAAGCAACCTTGGACATAGATACAAATATTCCCTGCTTTATAGATGATGACCAGAGACCCAGATTTAAAAATTTAAAATTCTGCATTTCTGAAAGCAAAGCCCCAGAAAAATCTTCAGAGTAGAGTACTAATTTTTATCTCTCTCTCTCTCTCTCTCTCTCTCTCTCTCTCTCTCTCTCTCTCTCGACAGGGTGTCACACTACATAGCCTGGCTAGCCTACCCCAGGGTGGTCTTGAACCCACACAGACTTCCTTCCCTGCCTCTGCCTCCCCTGAGTTAAGATTAAAGATTTACATAACAATGTCTGGTTTGAATAAGGTTTTTAATTGACAAAAAAAAAAAAAATCCAAGGGGAAAGAGTGTAGAAAAGACAGAGAGAGCAAATGGGAAAGAATACCAACAGGAGGCAGTGCATTGAGTCGAACAGCACTATAGAAGGCTGGTTGTTTCATCCCATGCAACCTTCTGAACATAATCCATCCAAGGATGACAGGAGACATATTTATCCATCACCTACCCCAGCCCTCACCCCATAGATAAAGGTTCACTGCACAGTGTGGTAAAGTACCATCCTTTCATGCTGCAGGTGACAGCTGAGTGGGGTCCATAGTCATCACATAGCAAAAATGTCCCAGCCACAAAGCAAGGGCATGTAGGACAGATGCTGTCAGAATATCCCAGTCACCATAATGAGAGTCAGTGCTGAGAGCTTTTGAGGTGCTCAGGATGACATTGCAAGCTGGCATATGAACAGAAAGCTTGTGTGAGCCCCGGTCAGGAGTGTATATCCTTGCTATGTTTTCCTTTTTTTGGTTTTGTTTGTTTTTAACAGCTGCTTTTAATAGCTTGAGGCAGCCAGGAAGTGGTGGCTCATGCCTTTAATCCCAGCACTTGGGAGGCAGAGGCGGGTGGATTTCTGAGTTCAAGGCCAGCCTGGTCTACAGAGTGAGTTCCAGGACAGCCAGGGCTATACAGAGAAACCCTGTTTCGAAAAACAAAACAAAACAAAAACAAAAAAAGAGACTAGCCTGGTCTACAAAGTGAGTTCCAGGACAGCCAAGGCTACACAGAAAAACCCTGTCTCAAGAAAAAAACAACAACAAAAAAAGCTTGAGGCATGTCCTGGAGAATATTGAACACAAGGGTATATTAGGGATTAGGGTACTCTAGAGGGACAGAACTGACAGAATGTGTGCGGGTGTGGGTGTTTGCATGTATGTGTGTGTATACAGACTCCTCAGTAGTCCTAGTGTGATGTTGGAAGCCTGGAGATACCTGGAAAACCACTGATATTCAGTCTACATTGGAAGGCCAAAGCAGCTAAGTTCTGATGTCTGTGAAGAGTAGTATTGGTGTCTGTCAGCTGAGGTAGATGAACTTGCCTGCATGACAAGAAGGCAAGCAGGCAAAACTCAAAAGCTTTTCTTTCTCTGACTTCCTCTGTATCTGGGTTGGGTGTGAGCAGGAGGAGTGGGGAGGGGTGGAGGATTGCTTCACATATTTAGGGTGGGTCTTTACACTTCAATGAAAAAAAAAAACCCAAGAAATTCCCTCACTGGGATGCTGAAAGACTTGTCTGTTAGTTGATTCCAGATCCAGTCAAACTGACAACCAAGATAACAAAGTGGTAAATTCCTCAACCCCAGAGGTGGTCCAAGGCTAGAGAGGCTGCCAGAGGAAAGAACAAGACTTACTGCAGACCCAGATCAAAGGGAATGCTATGGGGCTTGGCCCCAGGAACACTACCTGTAGACACAGCAGGGCCAGCTACCTGCACAGGACAAGAGGCTTGTTGACACCAAGCCACAAACCTGCTGGGGTCCCTCCTTCTGGTCTATCTTCCTCTGCTTGGGCTGCCTGGTCTTGGAATCCCTCTGTGGGTAGCAGCAGAAAGCCCATCTCCAAATATGTCCTAGTGGCTCTGCCTTTTCCTGTTCTCACAGAAGCAGGTTCAGACTGGTTACTAAGGTCATGGTAGTAGCATCAGGTTTCATCTGCCTGTTGCCTCTAGGTATCTATAACTCTTAGAGCTGCTAAGGAGACTAAGGAGGAGAGGCAAGTTGGGCAGCAATAGTAAAATAACCAACCATTTTGTCAAGTGTGCTATATTTTGTTACCCTTCCAAAGCATTATCTCCTCCTCTCCCTCCCCTCCTCCTCCTCCTCCTTCTCCCCCCCCTCCTCCTCTTCTCCTTCCTCCTCCTCCTCCTTCTCCTCCTCCTGAGTCTTGTACATAAGCAAGCACCCTACCATTCACCACAATAGCTTAGAGTGGCCTTTAACTCACAGTCCTCCTGTCTGTCACCTACAGATGTCTGCCATTACACATTACATCTTAAGTCACAGGATCTGCAAAACTCATAGAAATCTGCCACAGAGCCACAGTCACATGAGAGATCAGATGCTTGCCTCTACAAAACTACTTGGGGTAGGGGGTTGGTAGATGCATCAACATAGTTGAGAGGTTCTTCTGTTAACACTTTTAATCTTGAAAACTTGCCACATGTATACAGTGTCTTGTTTGTACTCCCACTAACTTCCCTTACTGCCAGGCCCTAAAGAAACTCAGGACAAATGTCTAATTGCCTACTCATACCGTAGCGGCTGCTGGCCACCAGGCACACAGTACAGGTGGTTCCTCCCAGTTCTCCTCCTCACTTGCACCCTACGCTAAACCCCTCCAGCCCAGGGGCTTCGCTTCCCTTTCTCCAGCTTCTGATTCCTATAAAAACCAGTCATTTTGGCCACACATCCTCTTTGTCCTGTTGGTGGTTCCCTTCTCTCTCTCTCTCTCTCTCTCTCTCTCTCTCTCTCTCTCTCT
>JADRCH010000043.1:12707753-12723269 GCA_019843965.1 Rhynchomys soricoides | reverse complement strand
TCTCTCTCTCTCTCTCTCTCTCTGTCTCTTCTCCTTTGGGAGTCGGAGGAAGCATGCTACACTTTGCATGTGGTGACCAGAGGACAATTTCCTAATTTCCTGGAGTTGCTCAACCTTTAACACTGACCCCAGAGATCAAACTCTGGTTGCCAGGCCTTCGTGACAAGCACCTCACCTACTGAGCCATCGCATCAGCTCGAATCTTCTTTGTGTGTGCTGGTTTTGTGCAGGTTGTCCAGCTGCTGCTGTGGGTTTATGAATGCAGTGGCCATGCCCTGGAGACTGCCTTTCCCAGCACTTCTCTCCTTTCTCCGCATTCTCCAGCATTGACTGATTTTTAAAGACATGGTCTCTCTGTGTAGCCTTGGCTGTCCTGGAACTTGCTCTGGAAGCCAGGCCAGTCTCTTAGCCATCTCTCCAGCCCTGCCAGGCCAATCTCGAACTCACAGAGATCCACCTGCCTCTGCCTTCCAAGTGCTGAGATTAAAGGCGTATGCCACCACTACCTGGCTAATTTTTTTCTTCTTCTAGTATTTATAATCTTTTCACTCTCTCTTTTGCCTTGTTTGCTGGCCCTTGTGTGACTCTGTGCATGTGTGCGTGCGTGTGTGTGTGTGTGTGTGTGTGTGTGTGTGTGAGTGATATAGATGTGGAGGGCTGAGCACCCGACACTGCAATCACACCACTTTGGCCACTTAGGAGTCTTCTCATTAATTACCTACTCAAAATGAAGCTTCGCCAACCCAGATGCTTTCCCCACCCTCAGTGCACACCTATGGGGTGAAACTAATATTTAGAAAGCAATCATCTAAATGAAGCTCATGTCCTCCTAACAAGACATCAGTAGCACATTCTTCCTATGGATTGAGACCTCCCTGCCATACCCATCTCTCTCTCTGCTGACTGCCCCACTTTGATCCTCTGTAAGCAGTCCAAGGCCCCAGAACACTTTCCTCTTCCCTTACCCAGACTGGTCCACCATTTTTCTCCTCCTCCCCCAGCTTCTTGTTGAGTGTCTCTTGCCTAATATGTGGTTTTAAAAGTTTTATTGTTTCTGACAACATGAGTTCATTGAACACAGACAGACCTTCTTTGAAGGCTGCTTCTTTCAGCCACTTACAGCTCTGGGTCTCTGGCAGGTTACTTGCCTAATCCATCACGTGAGAGTAGGCCTTGTTCTCAAGCTTACAAACAGCCCCAGGACATTTTGGTTGATATGGTGCCTATCAAAGCACAGTTTATTCTTCGTTTGAGGGAGTGGTTTCACCAAGCACCAGGATATTTCTGGGTGAATAATTCAGAACCATTGCTCCCTTTACTTTTGTCAGTAAGCCTTTGAGCCATATGTTATTCTAGGTGTAGATCAGTGAGGTAATCAGGTGACAGCTATCAGATAATTCACACACAATAAGTGAATTTTAATCACAGTTGATAAGTTCTGTAGAATAAATAAATTGAGACATTGCATTAGAAAGTGGCCTGGAAATGAAGCAGCACAAGGGAAAAAAAAATACCTTAAGCCAGAGAGGGGGAAGGGCATCTAATGGAGGTGACAGAGCTGAGTATGAAAGGTCAAAGTTGTTGTGTGTGTATCTGTTACCTACTGCAGCATAACAAATTATCCTGCAATGTGCAGTGTTAAGACAGCAAGTATGATTCCCTCTCTTCTAGTATCGTTTCTGTTGCTGTAATAAATACCCTGACAAAAAGAGAGTCTGGGGAAAAAGGATTTATTTGGCTTACAATTCCAGGTTATCATCGGCTATGTGGGGAAGTCAAGGTAAGACCTAAAGCAGCCAGTCACATCACAATCATAGTACAAAGAGCAAGAGCAAAGAGAGATGAACTCAGTTTTAGTTTCTTCACCTAGTTTTCTCTTCTCTTTCATGGTTCAGGATGCCTTGCCTAGGGAATGATGCCACCCACAACGGACTATATCAATCACCAACTAAGACAGTCCCTCAAAGTTATGTCCATAGACCAACAAGGTGTAGACCAGTAGTTCTCAACCTGTGGATCTCGACCCTTTTGGAGGTAGAACATCCTTTCACAGGGATCACATACAGATACCTTGCATATCATATATTTACACTAGAAACCATTACAGTAGCAAAATTATAGTTTTGAAGTAGCAATATGATCATTCTATGGTTGTGGAGCATCACACATGAGGAACTGTATCAAAGAATTGTATAGCCTCAGAAAAGTTGAGAACCACTGGTATAGACATTCCTCTTAAAGATATCTTCCTAGTGGATTCTAGGGTATGTGGAGTTGACAAACAAAAACCAATCTGCACACCTACCATTTCTGGGGCTGTGGTCAGGCATGATTGATGTAGGTGCCTCTACTTAGAGTTTCTCAGAATCCTGAATTTCAGGTTTCAGCTAAATTTGTGGTAAATGTAAGGAGCCAGAGGGGATAAAGGAGATTTCACACTCACCCCTGTGGCTGCTGGTCAGGGTAAACCAGTAGAAGAGTGGGCATATTGATACATACCTTAACCCCACCACTCAGGAGGCTGAAAGCAGGAGAACCACAGGTTCAAGGTCAGATAGACTATGCAGAGAGACCATGTTTCAAAATGAAACAAAGAGAAAATGCTGGTGAGGATGTAGCCTGGCAGGAGTCTTACATATTGTTGGTGGGAGTGTCAACTAGTACTACTGCTATGGAAAACATTATAGAAGTTCATTTAAAAACAAGAAAAACAAACAAACAAACAAAAACCCTGAACCTAGATTCAGCTGTACCATCCCTATGGAAAAAAATCAAAGCACACCCACGATATAGATAGCTACACATTTGCAGCATTATTTACAATAGCCAAGTTATGTAACCAGCTCAGGTCTCCATTAATGGATGAATGGATAAAGAATATGTATATGTATATATATACACATATTCATATATAAACACACACACACATATATATCAGTATACATATCAGTCTTCTTTATTACAAAATATTATATTTATGGATATGCTATAGTTCATTCATTTACCTGTTAACAGGTAATAAAATTGTTTCTACTTTCCAGCTGTTACAGTTAAAGTTTGGGAGAACATTTATAAATATGCAGTTATAAATTAATGTGAATAAACACCTAGAAGCAGATTGGTGTTTCTTATGCATTGTGGATTTAAACTGCCAAGTTACTTTCCAGGCTGGTTGGATCATCTATGTTGTCAAAGAGCTTCACAGGTGTACTGGCTAGTTTTGTGTGTCAACTTGGCACAAGTTAGAGTCCTGAGAGAGGAAGGAGCTTCAGTTGAGAAAAATTCCTCCATGAGATCCAGCTGTAAGGCATTTAGTGATCAATGGGGGAGGGAGGGCCCAGAACTTTGTGGGTGGTGCCAACCCTGGGCTAGTGGTCCTGAGTTCTATAAGAAAACAGGCTGAACAAACCACAGGGATAAACCCCTCTATGGGTTCTACGTCAGCTCCTGCTGAGTTCCAGCTCTGCTTGAGTTCCTATGGTGACATCCTCCAATGATGGACTATGATCTGGAAGTGTAAGCCAAATAAATCCTTTCCTTCCCAACTTGGTTTTTGGGCATGGTGTTTTGTTGCAAATAGGAACCCAAACTAAGAACAGATATCCTGCTTCCTCCATATCCTCACCAACATTTGGTGTGGTCAATCTTTACAGTTTCATTTGTTCTAGTAGATGCATCATGTCCTCTCATTGAAAATTAAAGGTTGTCAGCAGTTATGATATGTTTACTTGTCAACCATATATTAAATAATTTAAATATATTAAATATTAAATTGTTATTATATTATAATTATGTAATATGTAATATATGTGACATTTTATAATTATATTTTTTATAATTATATGTTTGTAATATAATGCATAATTATATATGTAGTATATGTATTATTATACAATTAAATAATTTATACATTTATATCTTATTATGTGTATGTTATGTATTTATGTTATTATATATTATATTTTATATATAAATGTATGGGTTTATACATTATTTATATTTATAAATTATGTATTATTTATATATTATTATATATAATTATATAATACAATTATATGATTGTATTTTATATAACAATTATGCAATTATAATAATATAGAAATTATATTTTATATAATTATAATATAAAGTTGATGCTATATATTATATAATTATGATATTATCATATATTATTTTTTATTTTAAATAGTTTAAATAGGTGATCAATTTTGGTATGTTTACTTGCCAACCATATGTTAAATAGTTTAACTCTTTTAAAAATTTTTATGTTTTGAAATTATGTATGTGTTTCTGCGTGTAGGTACATACATATAAGTTTGCAGGTGCCATAGAGGTCAGAGAAGTTGGATCCCCTGGAGCTAGAGTTCAGGTAGTAGTGAGCTACCCAAAATAGGTACTAGGAATCAAACTCGGATCCTCTAGAAGAGCAGTTCATGCTTTTAACCACTGAGCCATCTCTCCATCTCTTGTTTAAACCTTCCAATTAATTTTTTTTATTGCTTTGTTTGAGCTTTGAAGGAATATAGTTTTGCATTACCAGACATAAGTTTTGCAAATATTTTCTCCTTTGATGTATTTTATTTCTCGTGAGCTTAAGAATGTCTTTTAGGGTAGTGAGTAAAAGTACTCTCTGGCAAGCCAGATGACCTGACTTTAATCTCTAGAACCTGTGTAAAGATGGAGAGGGAAGACCAGCTCCATAAGTTGCCATCTGACCGCCATATGTATGTAGTGGCACAGACACCATGGGCACAGCCATACAATTTTCAATGTTGATAAAATTAAAAGTAATTGAACAATCCTTTCACAGAGGTTGCTTAAGACTATCAGAAAAACAGGTATTTACATTATGATTCACAACAGTAGCAAAATTATAGTTATGAAGTAGCAACAAAAATAATTTTATGCATGGGGGGGGTCCCACAACATGAGGGTATTAAAGGTTGAATCATTAGGAAGGTTGAGTACCACTGAGCTATAAAACATGTTAGCCAGATTGGCACTTAGGGAGAGGAAAGGGGAGGTGGTGCTCAGCCTCAGCCAGAGGAAGGCATTGCCATTCCCATGGGCCGTGCTGGCTCCAATGGAGGGTACCAGCTACACAGCAACTCTGACCTTCAGTGTGTTTATGGGGTTCAGTGGAAGGAGCAGGAGTTGGCTCCTAAGAGGTCTCTCAGGGGAGCACTTTCAGGTTGTAATAATCCTGGAGAAGGAAGGCTGCAGTTGTCAGTTTTCCTACAAACTGGTCAATCTTTGGTAGGTATTAGTAGTATTTGTGCACCCTGCCTGCATTTGCACTGGGACCAAAGGAAGGCTTTGCTATCCCTCTGAACCTCACACCAAGGAAGGCTTTGTCACTTGTGGGTCTGAGGAATTCTCCTTTACACATTTACTAAGGACTGGCACAGTTACCAACTCTTATTTCTACAGAGTCTGGCTTCAATGTACTAGGAAAGTAACTTGGTACTAGTACCATGACATCAGACAGTCAGCAAAGTCATTGCTACATGACAAGGACAGGACAGACACTTCTGGTGGTCACAGCAGAATACACACCTGGAGGAGGCACGCTGAGCCTGCTGGGTTGTTTTCTCACTGTAACAATAAACAGTAATAGGTAAGCTGCTTGCCTAAGGGCCAGTTGAAACTCATCTTTTTCAGTGACTATAAATGTTGCGTTGAAATTATACACTGTCTAATGGTAAGCTTTCAAATATAAATCAGCTAGTTGGAGTGCCTGAAGTTTCAGCACAGCCTGTGGGAGGTGGAGGCAAGAAGACTGTTAAGTCAGAGGCGGGTCTGGGCCACATAGTGAGACTTCCTACCCAGAATGAAATCTTTAGTTCACACTTTGCTCAGAAGGTGGACTGGTGAGAGAATCCAGGTGAATGGGTTACAGGGGATCATGGGTACCCTTTGCCTGGTACCATTCCATGGCAGAGGATTACTTAGCAAAGATTTCTCAGGGTAACCTGTTGAGAGGGAACTTTGCTACACGAAGGGTTCCCATTCTGTTATTTTTAGTAGTTGTTACTGATTAAATTAACCTTTATGATGGTCTTAGTTGTTTTTCCTGTTGCTGTGGTAAAGACCATGGCACAAGGTGTAACTTTGGAAAGGAAGGGTTTATTTGACTTGCTTATTCCAGTCCACCATGGAGAGAGGCAGGAACTGAAGCCCAGACCTTGGAGGAGTGCTACTTACTGGCTTGCTCAGTTTGCTTTCTTACACAAGCTAAGACCACCTGCTCAGGGTGGCAATACCCACAGTGGACTGGACCCTTCCACACCAATTATTAATCAAGAAAATTCTCCATAGACATGTGTACAGGCCAGCCTGATGGAGGCAGTTCCTCAGTTGAGGTTTCCTCTTCTTAGTGATTTGGGTTTGTGTCAAGTTGACAAAAACTAACCAGCACAGTTACCCAAAGGGGAATGTAGCTGAGCAGAAGAACACTTGCTTAACATGTGACTCTACAGGGTCTATACATACACATGCATGCTCCAGAAGTGAGAAAGAGTAAATATGCTAGTAATCTGGCCTATATGCTAGATACTGACTTAAAATTGTTCCCTTGTCCATGTCAAATCTGTGCTGCCAGACTTAAGATCAGACCATCCACAAAATTTAAGTATAGCTCAGATCTCTTGTCTGTCACTTTCCATATCTCCCCAGAAGGAAAACTAGTGTTTTCTTTTATCTTATGTTTTGAGACATTTTCTCGCCATATAGCCAAGCTGGCCTCAGATTCACAGCTGTACTCCTGCCTCTGCCTCCTGGAATTGCATCTATGCACTAACAGAATGACTGGGATTTTTTTTTTCTTCTATTCGCTGTCTGCTATTCTCAAGTTGCTATGAACCCCGTCCTTGAGTCACTGACTCTCTGCCATTGTCTGTGTCTTAACTACAAAGTGAATTAAAATAATAGAAAACAAAACAGCTCTTCCACAAAAAAAGCTGCATGGACTGTCAAGTTGGGTCAGCAGGTAAAGGCACTTTCCACCGAGCCTGATGACCTGCGTTTGATCCCAGGAGCCACACGGTAGAAGTAGGGACACAATCCTTGAAAGGTGACCTCTGGCCTCCTCATGGGCACCATGGTACACACATCTACACACAATAACTAATAAAAATGTAATATTGTTTAATGACTTCAAAAAATAGCCACAGGAGCTGAGAACAAACCTCAGGGTTTTGGAGCCGCATTCTTTAACCACTACTTCTGGTACAACACAAAAGGTTAGAGCCGATGTGAATTCACTCCCTTTCCTGGCCACAGGGTCTGGAGAGAGAGATGGAGACTGCCCACAAGGGACCTGAATGGAGTGCACAGCCCTCTACTCCTCTCCCACTGGCCACAGTCTAGTCTCTTATCCAACCTAACAGCCAGAAAGGGCACAAACTACAGTCTGTCTAGGCTCCTAGGAAGAGACAATGGTATTGTGGACCCTCTGCCACATCACTTAGTTGATGTCACAGTACCCATGTAAAGTTCTGAATTTGGGAACACACTTTGAAAACTCAAAGTGGAGTGTGGGGCTGAAAACCAGGGGTTTGCTCAAAGTCTTGTGAACTGGATGCATTGTTTACTTTTCTCATTGCTGAGACAAAATGTCCCACAAAACAACTTCAGGAAGAACAGATTTGTTGTGACTCACAGCTTGAAGGTACAGTCCATCACGGCGGATCTCATCTCATGCACCACCAGGAAACAGAGAGAGATGAATGATGGAGCTCAGCTCACTTTCCTCTTTTTATTCAGCCTAGGACCCCCACCCAGTGGTATTTGGAGTGAGTCTTGCTATGTCAATTAACCTAATCTAGCACCCTGCCCCCAACACACATGCTCAGAGTCTCTTAGGTGATTTAGAACTTGTCAAATTGACAATATTAACTGCTTTGAGCTGTGTGCAGCCAGGCACTTGACTTCTTCAACCAAAAAGGAGGATGTGATATTTATCCTCTGAAATGAACAGACTGGCTGTGAACTTGGAAGCACTAGGTCTATCTCATAGCTCATAGCTGATAACTCATCCCTAAAATGATAACTCATCCCTAGAAAGGAGGCACCCTGTTCTGGATAGTTTTAATGTCAATTTGACACAAGCTAAAGTCATCTCAGAGGAGAGAACCTCAATTAAGAAAATGCCTCCATAAGATGGGACTGTATACAAGCCTGTAGGTTATTTTCTTAATTAGTGATTGGTGGAAGAGGGCCCAACCCATTGTGGGTGGTGTCATCCCTGGGCTGGCAATCCCGGGTTCTATAAGCAGGGTTGGTAAGCCATTTGGAACAAGCCAGTAAGCTGAGTTCTTCCATGGCCTCTGCATTGGCTCCTGCCTCCAGCTTCCTGCCCTGACTTCCTTTGAAGGTGAACTGTGATGTGGAAGTATAAGTCTAATAAACTATTTCCTCTCCAACTTGCTTTCTGGTCATGATGTTTCATCGAAACAATGGAAACCTTAGCACACCCTATCGGAATCCGAAGTACTAAGTACAAGCCGAATAGCTGAGACTTGCAGTGTCCCACCTCTTCTTCTCAGTCCCAGACTGCTGGTGACCATATTTGAACACCCTAGGTAGGATTCTTCTTTGGGGAATGCAAACAGATTGGAGAAAATGAGGTGGCTCAGCTCTGCTTCTCACCCCACAGGGGCCCCACCCACTCTCAGAAAGCTACCTACCAGTGAGTTGTTTGGCATTTCACATTTATGAATTAGTGAAAAGAGAACCAAGATGCTCTTAAAAAAAATTAAAACAAATATCTAATGGGAGAAACAAAACCCAAAATAAGCAAATAGAAAATGATCATAAGTGGCCCAAACTTGTGGTCCCAACGATTAGGAGCCAGGACTCTGGCAGAATGATGCCCAGAAATCCAAGATCACATAGCAAATTCAAGACACTTTAGGGGAAACTGCTATAATTAACATTTTTCAGGGTTATCACACAAAAAGAACAGAAAGGGCACATCCCAGGTGTGCTAGTACAGGGGAGATGGAAACAGAAGGATCAGAAGTTCAAGGTCATCTGCATAGTAAGTTGGAGGTCAGCCTGGGCTACAGGAGACCCATATCACTTTTAAAGGGCAGCAATCAAATAACTGCAGATGAGTGCTTTTAATTTTGGCAAGGGGGAGGGGAAATTTAAGATTATATACTTAGTAGTAACAATATAATTTAAACATGAGTGGAACCTCAGCTAACTCGAAAAAATGTGTATATAATCTAGAAAAGAAGTGTTTCCTATCTGCTTGTCTGCTCAGGTAAAGAGTAAACAAAAGATGTGATAGGAAAATCAGGGTAAAATATTAACTATTAGTTCCTTTTTTAAAAAAAGTGAGGAAAGAGAAAGCAGACTTTTGTTTGTATGTTTGCTTGTTTGATTTTTAAGATAGAGACTTTGTATCCCTGGCTGTCTAGGAATTTGGTTGGTAGACCAGGCTGGCCTTAAGCCTGGAGATCCACTAGCCTTGAAACTTATCCAGAGTTTGCCTCTGTGCCGGTTTCCTGAGTAGCCTCTGTAGAACTAGATGTGATCCCTGTACACAGGGAAGTGAAGGAAGGAAGTACATCGTACATCTAAGGAATAAAGAAAAAAGGGGTCCTTCAAAACAAGGGGCAGGGACAAGAACATCCCACAGAAGAGCACAGAAGGATCCTGGGTCACAGCATGCAGCCCGGCCCAGTCTGGAACAAGGCGGCTAAGGGCAAAAGGGTTATTTCCAACCCAAAGTAAGACCTGTAGAATGTGAAATAGTTTTATAGGGCTGGGAGTTTGGGGATGAGTAAGTGGATGGCCACAGAAATAGGAAAAAAAAGTATGGGTTAATAATTTTGTCTTTGTTTTGAGAGACAGAGTTTCTCTGTGTAGCCTTGGCTATTCTAGAACTTGTTCTGTAGACTAGGATGGACTCGAACTCACACAGATCTGCCTGCCTTTGCTTCCTCAGTGCCGGGATTAAAGGTATTAGCTACCAGGCCAGCCTGTGAGTTAATTATTAACTCCAGAGGAAATGAATAATTACACTAGAAAGAGAATATAAATTTTGTGGTTCAACCATGAATAAGATTTATATGAATATATAATATAATATTGGGATCGAAGGGATGGAAATGGTGTAAGAAAGAAGACATGAAAGATCATTCTATGGCAAAAATTAATATGTAATTTATAAAATGAAAAAAGATCAAGAAAAGCAATGGAAAAATATTCTTTGAAAATATAGAGGTAGATAAAAATGAAATGCCAAAAATAGGAAGGAGGAAGATGAAAGTGTTTGCTATTCAAGACAGAGGACCTGAGTTCAGTCCCCAGCACCAGTAATCCCAGAGACAAGAGGATCCCTGGGCATGTTACCCTTGGCTAGCTCAGTTTGCGAGCTCCTGGTATAGCGAGAGACTCTGTCCTGTCTCAATAAAGAAGATAGTGAGTGACTGGGAAACACTTCAGCATTGACCTCTAACCTACACACACACACACACACACACACATACACACACACGGAAGCAAGCTAGAAAGCAAGGGAAGATGGCAGGTAGGCAAGCTGACTGGCTAGACTGAAGGGAGGAGTAGTCTCTGAGAAATGGATGAGGGCTAGCTGGGATAAGTGTGGACGCGTAGTAGGGTTTGTTTTGGGAAGTTCTGCTGTAAATTTGTCAGTTTGGTGCCACTTTATCAGCATTGCCTTCACTCTCCGACTGTCCCAGTCGGAATGAGATGCTGACATGCTCCCTGCCTGTGTTACCTCTATGAGCGGAAAGGAAAGAATGGTTGGAGTCTAAATGGAGTCGCCCTGTTTCATCGAGCTCGGACTGATGTTTTCTTTCTCTCTTTTGCCCCACAATCTTCCTGACCCCTGACAAGGTCTCATTCTGTATCCCAGGTGGTCTCTAACTCAAGGTCCTCCTAACTTAGCTTCTCCAGTGCTGGGACCACAGATGTGGGTCAGCACACCTGGCTACCTTTGGTATTTTTTCCCTTAAACTTAGTTCAGTTAATACAAGTAATGTGTCAGAAAAACCAGTGATGCCTGCTCCTGAACAGCGTTTCTTTTAGTATCTCAATCTTCTCTCTCTCTCTCTCTTGCTCTCTCTCTCTCTCTCTCTCTCTCTTCCTTTTGGTTTTTCAACACTGGGTTTCTCTGTGTAGCCCTGGCTGTCCTGAACTCACTCCATAGACCAGGCTGGTTGGTCAGAGATCTGACTGCCTCTGCCTCCGAGTGCTGAGCTTAAAGACATGAGCCATCACTGTCTGGCTCTCTCATTTAATCTTTTCAACAACTTGAGTAGACACTTCATCTCATTTTATCAAAAATAAGGTCAAGGCAGAGCTCCACAGTTTCAAAATGGCTATTCTCCCTGTACAGGAGGCCATAGGGTATATTAGACTTTGGGTCTGGTTAATTCTGTGGTGTGTGGGGTTTTTTTGTTTGTTTGTTTGTTTTGTTTTGTTTCCCAAGTCCTTTATAAGAAAGTTTTAAGAAACTAAGAAAAAAAGATAAATGACAAAAAAAAAATCTGAATCCTAGTATCACTTAAACAATAGATATAATTGCATTTTAGGGAATGCCTTGTACTATTTTTTTTTAAAGGCCAACATTTTATTGGAGCTGACAATGATTTCAGAGGTTTTGTCCATTATAATCATGGCAGAAAGCAAAGCAGTGTACAGACTTGAGGCTGGAGGCACAGCTGAGAAATCTTACACTTGATTTTCAGAGAGAGCAAGGAGAGACACTGTTGTGCAGAGAAAAAAAAAGCCAGGAGGGGACATTCATCCCACATTGGGCCGAGCCTGGGCATAGGAGACCATAAGCCGGCCCCCACAAGTGACACACTGCCTTCTAAAATGATACCTGCTCAATGTTGTATGGGTGAAAGAGACCAAGCCAAATGGACTGTGTTTCAATCATATCCCCAGACTGAAGTGAGCCAGCTACGTTTGCACTTACCTGTATGAGCGAGTTGCCCAAAGGTATTTTCCCTAAATTGTATACCCAACAATTTGGATTTCCTTCATTCAGAAGGAACTAATGCATGCTGGGTATGTAGCACACAAAAAGCCTTTCACCAGCCACATTAGAACCTTCTGTGTTATGAAGACCCCTGACATAAACATAAAGTATAGGCTTGTGCATTTCCACTTGGTAAATGCTGCTTTCTGACTGTGGTAATTTTAATAAGAATGGTACCTACAAGCTCATACCGTTTGAATGTTTGGTCATTAGAGAGTAGTGCTGCTTAAATAGCAACCAGGACCTTGTCTTAGTTAGGGTTTTACTGCTGTGAACAGACACCGTGACCAAGGAAACTCTTATAAGAACATTTAATTGGGGCTGGTTTACAAGTTCAGAGGTTCAGTCCATTATCATCAAGGCAGGGACATGACAGCATCCAGGCAGGCATGGTACAGGGGGAGTTGAGAGTTCTACATCGTCATCTGAAGGCTGCTAGCAGAATACTGACCTCCAGGAAGCTAGGACTAGTGTATTAAAGCCCATTCCCACAATGACATATCTACTCCATCAGGTCCACAAATTCTAAGAGTGTCACTCCCTGGGCCAAGAATATATAAACCATCACATTTCACTCCCTGTCCCCCATATGCTTGTTCAAACATAAAAGTCTATGGGGTCCATTCCTAAACAAATGATAATGCAAAAATACATTTAGTCCAACTTCAAAAGTCCCCATAGACTATAGCAGTCTCAACAATGTTAAAAGTCCAAAGTTCAAAGCCTCTTCTGAGATTCATCCAATCACTTAACTGCAATTCCCAAATCAAGACAAGAAGCCAGCTGGACAAACTCCAAACTTTGCATCTCCAAGACTGATGTCAAAGCAGTCTTCAGATCTCCAACTCCTTTGTTGACTGCAACAAACTTCTCTTGGGCTTGTTCCACTCCCTGTTAGCAGCTTTCTCAGCCTGTATCCCGTGGCTCTGACATCTTTAAACATTCCAGTGTCTGGGATCTACACATGATCATCTGGGCTCCTCCAAAGGGTGGCTCTACCGTCTGTTGCACTCTAAGCTCAGGTTGAACCACTGTTGCTGCTGTTCTTGGTGATCATCCCATGATACTGGAATCTCCAATACACTGGGGTCTTCTGCTGCAACTAGGCTTCACCAATAGCCTCTCATAGTCTCTCTTCATGGTGCCAAGCCTCAGCTCCTTTGCATGACCCCTTCAGTTCTGGGCTGTCAACTACAACTGAGGCTGCACCTTCACCAATGGCCTTCCACGGCCTCTCACAGTGCCAAGCCTCAGCTGCAGTTCATGACCCCTTCATGCCTTCAAAACCAGTACCACATAGGTGACTCTTACACATTACCAAGTTTAGCTGCAGCATGAGGTACAACCTTGGCCATCTCTGGAACACAGCTTCTTTGTGCTCTGAGAAAACACTTCCCAGAAGATTTCACCTCAGTGATGCTGGTTTCTTCTTAATCACCACTAATTTCTAAGTTCCAGTTAACCAGCATCAATTGTCCCAGTAGGTGCCTTCTCTTGACTATAAAGCCAGAGAAACATGGCCGAAGCTCTGAGTTTTGCTGATTGCAGGAGCTGGAACATGGCCCCCTTGTTCTATTACATTATCACTAGCTTCTTCTTTTCTAACTCCTTCACTGCCTAAGCTTGACTGTCCTGATCTTGCTCTGTAGACTGACCTTGAACTCAGAGATCTTCATGCTTGTCTCTGGGAATTAAAGGTGTATACCACCACCATGCCTGGATTTAAGATTTTCTTCACCTAGCCGTCACTCTATCCCAGATGGGCTTTGAACTCAGAGATTGGCTTGGCTTTATCTCCTGGGTTCTTCACTTCCTAGTTCCCTTTTAATACTTGAACCACACATTTTATATTTTTCCTTTCTCAGCTTGCTATGCTTGTTTAAAACAGTCTACAGGAGATTTAACCAGAGAACAAAGTCTATGATGGGCATTTCTGAGACTTCCTTTGTTAATGCAATTAATCTGAGTCTCTTCACCTTAGCCTCAGGCAGACTCTTCAGACAAAGGCAAAAAGTAGCCACTTTCTTCAGCGAAATACCACAAAAACAGTCTCTAGGCCACATACTGAAATTCTTCTCCTCTGAACCCTCTAGGGCCAGGTCTGCACAGTTCAAATCAATCTCAGCAACAAAGTCTTTCATATTCTTACTAGGATAGCCCATTAAACCCATTAAATCATTCCACTGCTTTCTAAATCTAAAGTCCCCAAATCCACATTCTTCCAGACAAAAGCATGATCAGGGCCTATCACAGCAACACCCTAGTCCCTGGCACCAACTTCTAACTTAGGGTTTTACTGCTGTGAACAGACACCATGACCAAGGAAACTCTTATAAGGACAACATTTAATTGGGGTTGGATTACAGGGTCAGAGGTTCAGTCCATTATCATCAAGGAGGGAACATGACAGCATCCAGGCAGGCATGGTACAGGAGGAGCTGAGTTCTACATCTCCATTTGAAGGCTGCTAGCAGAATACTCTCTGCCTTTTACTTTTTAATGTGTGTGTATGTGTGTGTTTGTGTGCGTGTGTGCACATATGTGTACACGTGCTCTCATGCACATGGGTGTGTATTATGTTGAGGTCAGAGACCAACGTAGGGTGTTTTCCTTTATCTTTATCTTATTATTTATTATTATTATTATTATTATTATTATTATTATTATTATTATTATTTAAGGCAGAGTCTCACCATATAGTCCTGGTTCACCTGAAACTCACTATGTATAAGACCAGGCTGGCCTTCTATAGAGATTCACCTGCTTCTCTCTTCCAAATTCTGGAATTACAAGTGTGTGCCAACATGTCTGGTCTTATTTTATTTTTTGAAATAGGATCTGTCCCTGAACCTGGAGCTCACTAATTGAATAGACTGGCTGGTTATAGCTTCAGGGCTCCACCTATCTCCACCCTCGGCATTAGTCACAGGCGCATACTTTACATGGATTCTGGGGCTCCAGACTCAGGTTCTCATACCTGTGCAGCAAGCACTTTCCCCACTGAGCCACCTCCCCAGTCCCTTTCTAATACAAATCTAAACTCAGAAGCATCATGTAAATGTCTGAGTTAGCCACTCTTTTTTCTTCTTCACTAAACACTATTTTGGACAGGAGTCCATGTCTATAACTGTTTGACTATCTTTTCCTTTTAGTAGCTGTGTAATACTAAATAATTTGTGTTATTTTGTTTGATTAATTCTCGTGTTCTGTTAGTTGTTTTGGTTTGGTTTTTAATTTCTGTGACAAAAGCAACTCAAGACAGAAGGGCAGAAGGGTGTTTGTTTTGCTTTGTTTTGTTTTGTTTTTTTTTTGGCTCACAGTTGGAGGAGTACAGTCTATCAAGTAGGGAAAACATGGGGGCAGAAGCTTGAGGTGGCAGCTTACCTTTTGTCCACAGCCAAGAAGCAGAGTAATGAATGCTGGTGCTCAACTGGCTGCTGCTGCTGCTCTTCCTCCTCCTCCTCCTCCTCCTCCTCCTCCTCCTCCTCCTCCTCCTC
>JADRCH010000043.1:12638499-12707743 GCA_019843965.1 Rhynchomys soricoides | reverse complement strand
CTCCTCCTCCTCCTCCTCCTCCTCCTCCTCCTCCTCCTCCTCCTCCTTATTCCATTCAAGACCCCAGTCCATGGAATGGAGCCACATTCAAGAAGGGTTTTCTTTTTTCAGTTAAACCTCTTTGGAATCTCCCTCACAGCTATACTCAGTACTATGTTTCCTAGGTGATTCCAAACTTAGCAAAGAAGACTAATTATCACCTGTGACTTTTTCTTTCTACTAACTCTGCCCTCAAGGCAAAATGTTATACACATCTTTGCATCTGTGTCCCATAATTTCCTCAAGATAAATTTCCTGAAGAAAGTTTCCTGTACCAAAGATCACACAATTGTGGAGATCTTCTAACTCACATTATAGACTACCCTCTGGAAAGTTGTCCACATCTACCAGTAGAGGCCATGTGTTCATATGCCGCCTTTATCCAGAATGCCTACTTTCACTGGTGTGTCTGTCTTTCCTAAGGGCTAAACCACTGAGGGAACAAGGCAATGGAAATAAAGTCAAAATTGTTTCTCTCTCCCCTCTCTCTCTCCCCCCCCCCCCCCCCATGATTTAATTTTCTACTTTAAACTCCGGCCTGTCTGGCTCCATCCTTGGCTCATCCTCCCAACTTTCCCTGCCTGTCCTTCCTTTCTGTTATCGACTCTGTGTGTTGACAGAGTCTATTATTACTAAAATGCATTCCTTTGAGGCAAGGCATATCATTTATGCGTTTAGACTTGAACAGCAATACCACCATATAACAGTGCTATACCATGAAATCAAGGATCCTGAAATTACAGAGCCAAGCCCGTCAGCACGAACTGTGTAACACAGTCTCCACGTGGTCTGCTGCCCTAGAAACCAAACCACACTGAATGAAGCTAGTAAGACAGAAGAGTGAAGCTGTACATTCCTGCCCACCCTGCTCCTGGGCTTGTTCCCTCCTAGCTCTTCCACTAGCTGGACATTGAGATGCCTTTGTTAACTGCATTTTAAAGGAGTACTATTCTTTGTCTACATTTTATGATCTGTTCTTTGTTTTTCATGGCTCATTTGCTCCCAGATTGAGGGTCACACTCTCTTCTTAAAAATTTCACCCCTGATTTAGGGTTGTTCGTGCTTTTGCTTGCTGGTTAACATTTCTCCTGGAATTCTTGCTTGTTCTCCTGCTCAAGGGGTTCATGGAAGCCTTCCTTGTTCAGTTCATGAATCCACTTGTGCCCTCCCTGAAGACTGACACAGATATTTAAATAAAGAGCCTGACCCTGCTAGAGTTAAATAAACACGGAACCAGGTACCATATGCTTGCCAGTCAAACACATTTTATGTGAGCTCCTCTGGCTGGCTAAAACACACAGACCTTTGCACCTGGACCTAGCCACACCTAACAACTTTTGTCCAGAGAACTCAGGGCCTTCACTGTCTATTTTTTAACCCTCTAGGACACTAGCCACAACTGGATCACATACTAACATTCATTTTGGCCAAATCCCCTCCAACACACATGTGTGAAAACCACATTCTAAAGCAAAGGTAGAAAAACATCTGTTTTCGGAGTTTCACCTCAAGCGCTTTAAGCCAGCTGTGCCAACCCCCACCCCAAAACAACAACAACAAAAACCCAAAACAACAACAAAAAAAACCAATCAACCAACCAAACCAAACCAACCAACCAACCAAACAAAAAAACGTCCGCAGTTCACAGGGATTGGACCTAAAACGCAGGCTCTGATTTTTACAGATCTTGATGATTTGGGTGGGTGTGGTGGTGTACGGCTTTTAATCTCAGCATTTCCATGCCCCGCAGTCAATCTCTGAATTCTGAGGCCCGCTTGGTCTACAAATTGGTTCCAGGCCGACCCGGACTACTTAATAAGGCAGTGTCTGGAAACAAAACAAAAACCACAAACAAAACCGAACATCTTTAGCAGCCTTTATTTTCACGTTTAGCCTAAATGTGCACAGTGTCGCAGGGTCCAAAGTCCAATCCCGGGACTCAAATCAGTGACTAAACATAAGCGTCTAAGAGGGCTGGGACCGCGAGAGCATTCTAACACAGGAGGCGTACCCAGCCCAGCCCTGGGCAGCCCCTCTCTCTCCTTGCACCCTGCGGCTTCTAACCCCGCCCCTCCCAAGACCCCGCCCCGATGCCGACGTCAGTTGTTATGTCTTGACTGGGGCCGCGGCTGCAGCGGATCCAGCGCTCCGGGGGCGACGGCCGCGGCCTGCGGAGGCGGCAGGGACGGTGGCCGCGGTTGGCGCGGCGCATCCGCACGGGGCTGTGCGCCACGCGGCTACGCAGCTGACAGGAAGCTGCCCGGGAGAGCCGCGTCGGGGCCTTGGGTTGTTTGCTTTTTCCTTTTTTTCCTCCCTTCACGACTGTCGTCTCGCGCTCCTCAGCGGGAGCCGCCGCGACGCCCCCTCGCGGGCCGCGGGCCTGAGAGGCGCCGCCCGCGGGAACCTGGAGCCGCCGCCGGGCCTGGGCGGCCGCCCGGGCCTGAAGCCTGGGCGTTCGGCGCGGCGCTGCGGCGGCCTCTCCAACCCGTGCTGGACGCGCCGGGCCCCGGGCCTGGACCAGCCGAGCACCGCGCCCTCCGGACCGCGGCCAGGCAGTCCGGCTCCAACCGCCCTCCGCTGGCCCGCAGTCTCTCTGAGCTGCCTTCGGGGTCACCCCTGGTGGGCTCTTGCCCGCTTCCAGCCGTCTGCGGCTCGATGGGTGGGGTGCTTTTGAACGTCCCCCCCATCTCCCTTTCTCAGCTCTTGACCGCAGGGCCAGAGCCGGCGCCCTTAGCCGCACGCACGCCGATATCCACCTGCCTCCCCGCGGGGATGGCCCGCCGGTGACCGCCTCTGCCGCGCGCTCTCGCTGCCCTCACTGCCCTCGCTCAGGCTGCGCTCCGTCGCCCCGCACTCGACCCCCTCCTCTTGTCCGTCCACGGCGTCCCGGCCCCCGGAGACGCCAAGAGGGCGAAGATGTGGCTGAAGCTGTTTTTCTTGCTCCTGTATTTCCTGGTCCTGTTCGTCCTGGCCAGGTTTTTTGAGGCCATTGTGTGGTACGAGACTGGCATCTTTGCTACTCAGCTGGTGGATCCGGTGGCATTGAGCTTCAAGAAGCTGAAGACCATTCTGGAGTGTCGAGGGCTGGGCTACTCCGGGCTGCCTGAGAAAAAAGATGTGCGGGAGCTGGTGGAGAAGTCAGGCAAGTGCCAGGCTCGCGGAGGTCGCCTCCACCGCCCTGGCTCTTCCCCACCCCCTGGAATTAGGCGTTCCCAGAATGGCTAAGCAGACTACTCCAGGGAGCTGCCCAGGTCGTCTTTGTCCACGTTTTCTAAATGAATATGTAAATCTCGGTTTTGAAAAGAGAACTATTGGGTGTATTGATGTGTTCCAAAGACTCTTTAAAAATGACAGTTTGAAAGTGTAGCTTTAAAAAAAAAAATCATTAAATTGAATCATTTGTCCCAGAATTCAGGAACATCAGTTGAAATTGATTATAGGAAAAGGAAAAACTACAAAACATAGCCTGTAAATAGCAGCATCTGCCACCATAGTAAAAACAAGCTACTGGGAGGGTAAAACGTCATTAAAATAATAACAAAAGGCACATGGACCTAAGATTTACGGGTAAAGTATGCGTTTAATTATAGATAAGGTGTACACTGTGCAAATTTTGCTTTTTATACTTTTAACTTTAGTGAACATTTTGTGTGGCTGTCGGCCTTATTTGGAGTTGATATTTTCTTGCAGGATTATAAATTTTATTTTTGAATCCTGAATGTATTACCTTTCTTGTCCTGTGTCACAGGCATCCCTGCGTCACTTAATGGGTTGAGGAAGAGACTTGAAATTGTGCTGAAAGAATATTTAATGTAGCCATTGATTTGGGGTAGGATTGGGTGGGGAGATACAGTTAACTTTAAAGTGTCTCCTTGTGTAGTCTTCCTGAAAGAGGAATGTAAATTGAGAAAGGCATTCTGAGTTGATGTAGGAAGCATTTGAAACTGATGATTATCTTGTTTGTCCTTTCAAGTATGTCATCAGCGGGGCCTTTTTATAAGATCATTTTTTTCCTTATGTAGTACTATCTAGACAAATAGTGTGATAGGCAAGATTACATTGAATAGCAATTTAACATTTGTGTATTTATAGCATAAGGGTTACAGAACTCATCTCACCAGTGGGATAGAAGGAAGGAATCCTTTGCATAAGGGATACATTTTTCAACTGTGTATTATTGTTGCTCATGTTTGCTGCCTGGTTTATGCTGCCATTGGTTGTTGGGGGAGGGAAGTGGGTTAGCTATCTCATACTGTTATTTGATTACACAGTTTTTTCCCTTTGAGCTTTATGTTAGATAATTTGCTGCCTAAAATTGTTGTCATATGGAATGTACAAGGAATCCATGTATAGCCTAAAGAATATACAACTAAAGTCTGATTCAGATCACACATTTTACAGCATAACAACAACAAACAGTCTTGGTATGACAGTTTAACTACAAAAACCTAAACGTTTGTTGTGGATGGTTTTGCTGTTTGGAATGTAACTGGATTATCACTATGTAGTATGTAAGGCAAAGGTTAGATAATGTGACATGAATGGTTTTTTTATATATATATTTGATTATACAAGATCCAAGTTTACACTGTAAACTTGTGTATGAATGTGGGGTTTGTTGTTTTGATAGGTAACATTCTATCTCTCCATTCATGTAAAAACCTTGTTGCCATTTTAAGCAGGCTAATGGCAAATTCTGTGAGCCCTCTTCTAAATCTTTTGAGTCACAACACATAAACCAAGCTTTGAAAAATCTCATGAAGCCTGTGTAGGCTTTATGTAAAATTAAATGATTATTAGTTTGAGGGGACTTTTTTTTTTTGGACTGGAGTAATTAGTACTTTACTAACAAGCTATATGATGACCCCATTAGAATATATGCTCTATTGTAAGAGATGAATTATTATCTTTTTTAAAATTTTTTGCTGATGTATGAATCTTGTATTCAGGAGCTATTCTATTTTGTAGAATGAAAATATAATGGTGTGCTTATTCTAAGATAAAAGGGAATTAATCATTGAAGTTGGTTGGGAACATGGGATTTTTGAAACCTTAACAGGGTTTTTATTTTTTCTTCAGGTGACTTGATGGAAGGTGAACTCTATTCTGCTCTTAAGGAAGAAGAGGCATCTGAGTCTGTTTCTAGTACCAATTTCAGTGGTGAAATGCATTTCTATGAGCTTGTGGAAGACACAAAAGATGGCATCTGGCTGGTTCAGGTAGAAAGGATGAGAATACTTGAGAACCTTATTTATGCCAAAATAGTATTTACCACTGAGTAACTCTTCTGTTGTATCATGCTTCCTAGGCAAAACTCAGTTCTCCTAGGGTTTTCAAACCAATGACAGTGAAAGGTTGGGAGACGTGGCTCAGTTGGTAGAGTACTACCATGCATGAAATCCTTGCTTCAGTTCCTAGCACCAGTTAAACCAGTTACACAGGTTGTGGAAATCTCAGCACTCGGGAGGCAGAAGCAGGGACTCAGAAGTTCAAGGTCTGCCTCAGCTGCATAATAAGTTCAAAGCCAGCCTAGGTAGGATATATGAGACCCTGTCTTTGAGAAACAAACAAACAAAAAAAAGTAAAAACTAAAGAGTGGAAAAGGAGAGATTGGGGGGAGGGATTGAGAATCAGCAGACAGAAATGTCTAGAAACACATGTGTTCCTTTTATTTAGCAGTGTACACTATTTTGGTATTTTTTAACTCTAGTTTTGAGTTTATTGAGTTTATTAGTCCACATAATTTTCGTATGTAAGGGAAGAACACTAAAGTAAAAGTAATGCAAGTCTTTGCATTAGGGAAGCAGCCAACCTTGAATGACAGCTGTGCTAACCATAAGAACAGCTCAATAAAGTAGACAGCTTAGAAGCTGTGCTGAGGGACCTATGGAACATGCATTTTTTTGCTTATATCAAAACTGAGATTTAATTAGTATATTGGGAATTTCAAGTGGTAAAGAGCCTTAAAAATTATCTTTAATGATTTTCATGGTGTGGTTTATGGTAAGTGGATACACATTAATATTAATGTAACCTTGTATATTGGAATAATTATGATATATTAAGCATGTAATGTTGTCCTAAATATTACTTAGGAAAAAGCAAAGTTTAATTTTTAAAATCTGTATTCACTTGCAGTAACATAACAAGTAAACTTGACGTCCAAATGTGGCCAAAATTAAGACTGTAGTGTGTGGCTGGCTGAAACTTAGAAGTCATATCAGACTAGCTGTTCCTGCAGCAGTAAGATGAGAAGTAGATTGTTGAAGGGCCTGAGGCTGCTCCGCAGTATTGCACTAGGATCAGAGCCCAGGTCCTCTGATGTTTTTTCTTCCTTCAGACTAACTTCTGTGTAGTCATTGACAATGCATAAGTCCATCCTCCTGTTTCCCAGTGCTTTTGACTTCCACTTTGCTGTTGACCAGTTTCGACTTAGGGTTTGAAAATTAGAATAAAAGCTTCATATTACTTCCTGGGAACAAAGACGGCACGGTTTGTTTTTAAAATAAGTTTTAGAAACCGTTTTTGTCATTGGCTTGCAGTATAATTGGGAATAGGCGGGTTTTCTCTTGTTTCTGGCCTCAAACACGGATGCATTTAAAGAGGATGGACTGGTGCTATAGTCTACTGTGCTGAAAGAGTGAGCGTCGGTGATTCTTGTGGAGATTTCACTGGATACCCCTGGCCTTCCCTTTTTAGTTCCAATCCTACTGCATTTGACTTTTTATCTTTCATAATCAGCAAAGGTAGAACCTGAGAGGGTTTCTAGCCTGTACAAATTCTAGTTTATTTCTGTCTTTGTTCATTGATTTGAGGAATAAGCTGTAAGGGTTGAAATAGCTCAGTAGTAGAACGTTTGATTAGCATGCATGAAGCCCTGGATGTGATGTCAGTCATCTTTTTAAAGCTTTATGAAATTGTTATTCTATTTCTTGCCCCCAGTATGTATTTCTAATCTGGCCAAGGAAGATTTACTGGTTTTGATAATTTTAGATTTATTGACAAAATAGAATTGAATAGTCAGTCCCATTGCTGTGTATTTATGGCCTAAATACATATCACTCACATGAATTGATTTTCTGCAAGTGGGTGGTGGAGAAGGCAACAGGCACGGCTAAAATGCAGAAGAACCCTGTCAAAGGCTTGGGAATTGCTTTGAAATACAGGATCCTACCTGTAAATGCTAGGTATATCTGAGTGACCATTTAGCAATATATCCTTTACTTTTAAGTTTTTTTTTTTTAAAAGATGTACTTATTTTTCTTACGTATACGGGTGTTTTGCCCTATGTATGTCTGTGTACTGTGTGCTCACCTGGTACCCACAGAGGCCAGAGGAGAGTGTTAGATCTCCTGGAACTGACTTACAGATGGTTATTAACTGCCAAGTGGGTGCTGAGAATCCAAAGTAGGTCCTCTGGAAGAGCAGCCAGTATTCTTAACCCCTGAGCCATCTTCCTAGCCCTAGTTACTTATTTTCATGATGTCTCACTAAAGATATATATGGACTAAATCCCTTAATATATGATTAAATTAACCCATTTATTTAGCATAAATAACTATGCCAGGCCCTGTTCTAGGACCTGAAGAAAAAACAGAAAGATACAGGGCTATGTCCAGGCAGCTCACGTTCCAGTTGTGAGACTCAGATACCAAATAAATTAATATTTAATATAATACCAATAAGTTGGAAGTTCTGAGAAAAAGTGAAGCAGACTAAAGAGATAGAATAATGAGGAACATCTTTACAAGGTGGCCATTGAACAAAGTTGGTAATAAGTAATGATGTAAATGTTAACATATAGCCACTATAGCTTCTAGTCTTTTCGTTATCGCTTAAAGTATTTTAAAAGTCATATATTAACATTGAAAAATATTTCCTAAGAAAAATGGGATGTGTTTATATGGGAAACAGTACAGTAGAGCACACTTAGTTTTTCCAGTAATGTGCAGTGTTTGCACTGATTTCCAGTGTCTGGCTTGTGTTCTTTGTGACCAGTTACTTAGATCTGTCAGACGACTAGTCTGGCCTGCAAGAATACTGTCTGTTAAGACAGTTGAGAAAAGTAAGCCTTAGACCCAGCTGTTGGCACTTCGAGCTAACCTAGCCAGCTAAACGTATTTGGCCACGCACCTCTTTTAAGCTTCATAGTTATATTTGGGTTTTGGTTTGATTAGTTTTTAAAACTATACTTAAAATTATAAAAATATTTGCTAGAAACAGAAGGGAACTGTTCTCTTGGCTGTTTGTCATTCCTCAATCAGACTATATTAGTCTGTCTCTCGAGAATACAGTTCTGTACAGTTTGACTGCTGGGTCTTTTCTCCTGTTTTGTTTTCTGTTGTTTTGAGGCAGGGACTCACTGTGTAGTCCGGTTCACCTTCTTCCTGCTCATCTTTCTGACTGCTGAGATTACAGGTGTCAGCCTGTTCTGAAAAGACGCTGACTAGTTTGTTTGCTCTTTTTTGTTTTTTATTTGTTTGTTTGGGGTTTTTTTGGTTTTTTTGAGACAGGGTTTCTCTGTGTAGCCCTGGCTGTCCTAGAACTGACTCTGTAGACCAGGCTGGCCTCGAACTCAGAAATCTACCTGCCTCTGCCTCCCAAGTGCTGGGATTATAGGCGTGCACCACCACTGCCTGGCTCTTTTCTGTTTTTTTAAAAATGTCTGTGAGGAGTATTTTCACACACTGCACTGCATAGATTTTGGCCATTTCTGTCTTCAGCTTGTCAAGCTTGATTCCATGTGTTTCCTGTATACTTGAGTATGTGTGGTGAATAGAACTGTAGGAGTTATTTTTCCTATTGCTGTGACAAAGGAAGAGTTTATTTTGGCTTCCTGTTTGGAGGGGAAATCATGCCAGCAGTAGTGTAGGTGGCTAGCTACATCTCATCCATGTCAGGAAGCTGAGAGAGGTGCTCCACTAACTTTCTCCTTTTAAAAAAAACACATCATCATCATCATCATCACCATCACCATCTTCTTCATCATCATTATCCTTCTTCTAAGTGTGCATGGATGATGCGTGTGGGAGGGCTGTGCCCGTTATGGTACATGTGTGACAGCCAAAGGACAACCTTGTAGAGTTGATTTTTCTCCTACCTTTATGTGGATTCTGGGGATCAAACTCAGGTCAGGAGGCTTGTCTGACAAGTGCTTTTACCCACCAAGCTATCTCATCCTCTGTCTTCCTGTGCTTCTAAAAATGACATCTACTTTTTCGTGGTAAGAAGTACTTATGGAGATCAGAGGACAGCTTGCAGGAGTTGGTTCTCTGCACCAACCATTGCAAGAGCTAACTTTTATTTTTAAAGGTAGTAAAATCCACATGACATCTTTATGATACAGTTGTAACACAGAGTTAAAATTTTGTGCTTCCTCCCTAACTTAAGCTCCTGTCTCTCATCAGCCATTTATTTCCCAATTTTGTGGATCTTTGGCTTTGCCACCACCCAGTCTCCTTTGCACTAAAAATCAAGGTTTCAAAAGATTGCTGGTTAGAGAGACAAACGGCAAAGTGGATAGGCTTTTGAAATGGGAAAGTTGCTGCATAGGTTTAGCGTTTTCTTTTGGGTTTGTTTTGACTTTTGTCATAATTCACAAAGGGGTATAGCTGTTGGTTCCCTACCAGCTGTCCCATTCTTTGAGATGAAAGTCAGTAGTTACACAGCATTGAAAACTCTTTATGACTTAAGGTACTGGAAAGCTTTGGTTACCGACGTAGTAGGTTAGTGTAGTCCCTGTTGGCTGCAAGCATTAACAGCTGATTTTAAACTTGTTTATTTGCTCTTAAGACAAGAGGTTTGTTTACGGCAATTCTAATTATTTACCCCTTTAATGGGCTACTACAGAGCAAAATATATGGCAAGCCACTGTGTTTTATGTTAGTGAAAATCTTTTGAGTTTACCCATAAAGTAAGCCAGTAAGAATAGTACACTTAATTTTAGCCAGAAGTTAGAAACAATAACAGGATGAATACTTAAAGTTAGTTAATTAAAATGCTATTCAGTGTTAGCTTTTATCCATTAGAGACTCATTTTTGATGATTTTATACAGGGGATATCCATGTATTTTACACTTGTGTAACTAGATCCCTGTTAAAATACAGAGCAATGTAGAAAATGTCAACTTTCTTATTCGAAGGAATTGTATTATTTAATTATGACTCCTCTGTGGGGATTAACAAGGATGCACTAAATGTTCTGATAGAAATACACCCCTCCTCTTAAAAAACAGGCAAAATTATATTTGCAAATACACTGAATTAGCTATTTTTTGTATAAAAGTAACTGAGACAACTAGTGTGTAGTTGCATAGCAAGATGCCATTTATACTGTCTGTTCAGAAAACACTGAGGATGACAAGTTGATGTTGGGAAGGAACTTTTGGTTATAATAGAAATTGCTTTAGAGACTCTTTATAAAAAGAAATAGAAGCTGGGTGGTGGTGATGGCAGTGGCTTTCTTTAATCTTACCACTCTGGAGGCAAAGGCAGGTGGATCTCTGTGAGTTTGAAGCCAGCTTGGTCTACAGGGCCAATTCCAGGATAGCCAAGGCTACATGAGAAATCCTGTCTCGAAAAACCAGAAATGGGAGATTATATAGAACAAGCTGTAAAAGAAAGTTGAGTTCAGCTCAAATATTTAATTAGCAGCACTCAGATCATCCAGGCACAACAATGAATGGAAAGATTGCCCTATGTTTAGCCTGTGATGCCAGGTCTTTTCAGACTTGGAATTCTCCTGTACTTTGGTTCAGATTTTTTCTTGTATCTGAAAATATTCTCCGTAGAGAATTTCTGAGAAGTATCTCTTCTCATGCAGTAAGACCAGCAGTGTGGATGCCACTCCAGATCATACATACGTTTTAGGACATAAGCTGCAGATCAGAGCAGCTCCTGCTAATGTGACACAGTTTAATAGGCTGAGAAGATTTTGTTTTGCCATTAACTGAGCCAATGAGTTAATTGTGAAAACACTACTATTTTTATAGTGACCATTTAATTCAATCTCCTTCAAAGTTAATGTATATAAAACCTTTAGATGACTAACTGCATAGGATTTTAACAAAGCCATTTCTAATTGTGTAGCGATAGTGACAGAATCATAAAATGATTTTATTCAATGCTTAGATGACTTCTCATTTTTGTTCAGCTCTCTCAGTGGGGGATCCTTAAACTCTTCCAGAACAGATGCTAGAACAGATTGCTGAGTAAATAAGGCCCCAGGGTTGAAATTGTCATATAGCTCCTCAGCCACACTCACAACTCTCCTCACTCACTCCTGCTGTCCCTGCCAGAACCAGGAAGTGCCTGGGAACAGCTCGCTCTTGTTCCCCTTCTCATTCCTAACACAGAAATGCTCATGATGCGTCTGCAAGATACTTGCACTTACACAATCAGCAGTTAGGGCTTCACTCAAAGATGCCCTGAGACTTAGGGCTGCGTGCACGTTGACAGAGGCAACTTCTTAGCTCCTTGAAGCAGTGTCATTGCCAACACAGGCCTAACTTTAGTTAAGAAATGGAAAAATGTTGGGAAAGAGTTATTTTTAGAGAGAAAGGAAGAGACAGAGAAAGAGTAGACTGCAAAGAACAGAGGGTATAGTATTAAATTACACAGAGACTGATCGGAGTAGTCTGAAGGTTACATTCAGGTTCCTTGGCTCCATGATCAAGAGAATTACTAATGACTCTTGAGAAGTAACAAAAAGGAAAAGAACACTTACTTTGCTGCTGGGTATGTAACTGAGTGGTGGAGCATTTGCCTAGTATGCCCTTAGTGCCCTGTGTTCCACTTCCTGAACCACCGTTGCCTCCACGAGAGGGAGGGAGGGAAAGAGAGAGAGAGAGAGAGAGAGAGAGAGAGAGAGAAAGAGACACAGACAGACACATAGGGGGAGGGGGGAGGACCAGGAAGTAGGAAGCAGCTTAGCTGCCCTGATACTTTTAGACAAGAAGAAAGGGTAAGGGTAAATAACATCTTGGGTAATGTGATCAGCATTACCTCCCTATAAAGCTTATATCTAAAACCATGTCCTCAGTCATCTGAGAATGCAAATGTGAACTCATGTCTCCCTCAGTAAGACCATATATTTTCATTAAAAGCACTGTCAAAACCATTTACTTAATTCTCTAATTTGTGTGCATGTATTGAGTATCCAATGTATGTTACAATGTTACATATGCTTGTATGTCTCCATAAGTGTTAGGCCAGTGGTATCCATGACGTATTGTAGGGGTTATTAGAGTAATCTGGTATCACAGAAAGGAAACTTAAGTTTTCAGGACCATGTGCCCTCAGCCTGTAATGCCCCTGACGTCTGTTAGACTTTCCAGGAGGAGGCCACAAATGACGTAGCTGACCTACCCCTTGCCTCTCCCAGGGAGTTGACTGCTGGCACTCGGTTCCTACACAAGCCTGGAGCTCTACTTCCTGAAGGCTTTGTGAATATGAAAATGGTTCTTCCTGCCAGAAAGATTAGAAGCCCCAGAGTATTGGTTTATAATTTTAAATTGAATAATGTTAGTAACGATTTATGAAAATGGCTTAGTTCTGTATATGCTAGACTTAAATTAGATAGCTTCATGAAAACTTAGACATTTTTTAGTTTTCCATTATATTGTATTTTATTATATTTTTATTTTAAAAAATTATACTATTATCTTCAGTGAAACTGCTTCCATTAAGTCAGGAAGACTGAGGATAAAGAGAAGAGATATTTAACTACTGACTATCGTAAACAGAGAAGTTACTAACATTTTGAAAGTCAATTTAACTTTTTCCTTTCTTTAAAATACCTGTTCTCTCAGACCCAACTGTGCATGAGGGCCGTTTGCACAATTGAGAAGAAGTTTAAGGTTGACAAGTTCATATGGCCGTTCCTTTCCCAGAGCCTTTCAAAGTTGCTGAGAAAGAAGTCCCATGAGTAGCACTGATTCAGTCGAAGCATAGTTTAATAGAAAATGTGTTTGATTCTTGGTACAAAGCTGAATATTGAAAAACAGGACAGTTGAACTTGTTAAAGCTACATGTAATAGTTTTTATAAGCTTTATTTGGATTTTCAAAAATTTATTTTCAAAGAGAAATTGGCTTCAGGTCCTTTTTCTGTCTGTATGATGTAATTACAGAGGATAGGCACATAGTGGAGATTAAGGCTAGATTTCTCAAAGGCTTTTGACTCGTATTCTGAGTTACTGACAGAGCCTTGGGCTTAACACACCGCACGTGTGTCTCTTTTCCAGCTGACAGATGTAGCTTCTGTAGGAATAGCAGCGAGGGCCAGTGAGGTGGCTCAGCAGGTAATGTACGTGCTGCACAAGCCTGTATGCTTGCCCCAGTGCCCAGATAGCAGAGATCTGACTGCCATGAGTTCCCTTGATCTCCACAGGATGCTGTAGCACTCATGTACATATACATGAATTTAATTAATAATAACAAATTAAAATTTAAAAAGAAGTGCAGTAATAATGAGATGATTCAGTTAAACTAGAACTAGAAGCAGAGTGGCCTTAACATAAAGTATTTGTACTGTAGATAGGAATGATTGGGTTCAGGTAATTAAAGTTTGACTTTTCCCTCAACTCTCTCTTTTGGGAAATAGGTCATAGCAAATGACAGAAGTCCTTTGGTGGGTAAAATCCACTGGGAGAAAATGGTAAAAAAAGTGTCAAGATTTGGAATACGGACAGGCACTTTCAACTGTTCCAGTGATCCCAGGTAAGTGGGTTAAGGAATTCCGAGTTTGAACCCTGACCAGAATCTTTTTTTCTTTTTTTTCTGTCCTCCGTCCTTTTTTCTCTGTCCTTGGCTTCTCTGTCCCTCTTTGTGACTCTGCTTCTTCCTACCTCGTGTCTCTAAAATCTTTTTTTGCTTAATAAAGACAACACCACAAGAAGCCTGCCTGAACTGAAACTATTTAGTGTACTGCAAGTTACCCAGATGTTTGTGGCCTGTGTAAACTGGTGTTTGTTGACTGTCTGAGAGATCCCTTAAAATTGTCTGAGGTCCTTTGATTCGGTGTTCTTTTCCAGATGACTGTGGATGACATCACTGATCTCATCTGTAGCTCACACTGGCTTTATACCCCTCCCTCAGTCAAGGGCTTGGATTACAGGCATACACAACCACTTTCATACTTCTGACCTTCAGTTTGTGTTTCCGTAGTCACTTTCCATCTGCTCCACAACCATCCCTAGGGATGCCCTTCTCCCTAATATCAGGTCAGATTTATCATTGTATGTAGTCAGACATACCTCTCTACCTTTCCTACCCTTCATTATTTTGTTTTCCTTCACATTTTTTTTAGATGTGGTGGTTTGGTTTGTCATTGATTTCAGTATTCAGTCTATTATTACATTAATTCTTGTCTTGTTATTTCATTTTTAATTAAATTTAGATTGTGTGTGTATGTGTGTGTGTGTATGTGTGTGTGTGTGTAGGAGTGAGTATATATATATATACACATCTGAGCGCAGTGCCATTGAGGTTCAGAAGATGGTGTAGGATCCCTTAGATCTGGAGACATAGGCAGCTGGGAGCCTCCCAGTGTGGATACTGATTTAAAAAAAATTAACATTTTTATATAGCCAAATGAACTGACAAAAAAGCTGGATAAAATGGTACATGTCTGTATTCCCAGTGGAAGGCAGAATGAGAGGATCTCAAATTCTAAGCCATCCTATATAATGTAACACTGGCGCAAAACAAAACCCTGAAAAAATGTTTTCTTGATACTATCATTGAATTTATTCTGACCTTTAAAATGTTCTTTTTGAATTGGCAGTGAAAGATTTTATGTTGATACATGGTAATATAAAATTCTTAATATATGCATGTTGTCTTGCCTTCCTTGAGGATACCTTTAGAATAATAGTTAGAGAAATATATATTAGTAACCCAGTGTTTAATAAGCATTAGAACATGGAAAACATGATTTAATTTGACAGTTATAACTGGAAATTTTCTTTTGGGTAGTCTCAAGTTCTTTAGAATGACAACACTTAAAACTACCAGTTCTGAACTGAACAGAAAACATAGAAGGAGGAAATGAGAACATTAAAAGCCTGCCTGGTTTACAAAGCAAGATTCATGTCATTAAGATGCCATTTGATTTATGACACAACTCAGAAGCCAGTGGAGTTATAAGAGAGAAGATAAAAAGAATGACCAAGAGTAGAGATATGGGACTGGGGAGATCTTTCGGCAATGAAGAACATTTTCTGATCTTGCAGAGAACCTGGGTTTGGTTCTCCTAGATGGCTTACAGCTGTCTGTCTCTAGCTCCAGGGAATCGGATGTACTCTGTTCTGAGGCCACCTGCAAACATGAGACACACATAAAGTCACAGAAACATACACACTACACATAAATACAAATTTTAATGAGCAGAAATGTGTCATCACAAGTATCTTGAAATTAAGCTGTTAAAAGTCCTTAGATAAGATCTGAGGAACAATAGGCATTTTACCCACTGTTTGTTTTTGGCAAGGGCAAAATCAGGATTCATATCATTGAATTATTTTTCGGTGGATACCTCTATTGTTAAGGGACAGAAATACTTTTTAAGGCATGTCTCTTTATAAACCATTTCATGTTAATGGGATGTGTGCTGTTAAGGGACTGAGTCAACACAGTAAGAAGCTGAGGGTCAGGAGCTATGATTCAGAGTCACTAAGATAGCTTCCCAGAGTCCTCAGCAACCTGTTCTTAAACAACATACCATCCTCATTTATCTTAAATTACACCTCAGCATTCCTGAGACAGATTAGTCATGCAGCCATTATAAAACATGACTAGGCGTTCCTCTCTGGAGCCTATGAATGTGTAACATACTCCTCTAACCCCAATAAGATATGAAATGTGCTCAGTGAATAGAATGTAACATCCCTTATGTCAGGATTCTGAAGCAATGTAAGAAATCAAGTAGTACCCATTCTCAAGTCTCTAACAAAACTTAGCTACATGGTAGATTTTTTTGCCCTTTGCCAAGATAAATTTTATATATCATAAAATTTTACATGGCAGGTTTTAAGAAGAGTTTTAAAAAAAACAAAGGAAAATGTCTTCAGTGATCTATCCATAAGTAATGTGATGGCTGTTTTAGTTTTTGGTATTTCTTATCACCTGGTTTTTCAGAGGGGACAAATGACATATCAAGAACTTGCTGGATACCAAAAGGAGGTCACTGACCTCGTCCATAAACGTAAACAGGTGGTAATTGTGATTGTGCTCTTCTCCTCCGTCCCACTGGTAAACTGAATGGGCCTGAAACTCTTTGTGTGGTTTCTGTCTTTGTTTCCTAAGTGTTAAGTCCTTTTTCCACTGTATTCACTAAAGAGAAAAGAAAGTTAACTGTAACTTGAAGTAGCTGTCTTTTGGATTGGCTTATATAAAGATCACTTTTTAGTAGTTAGTGCCTATTGCACTGTGGTGTTAGGCCTTGTGGGAGTAAGGGAGGTGCCTATCAAGGCCTCTGAACCTCCTCAGGGATTCAGCATGTAGGAGCATTCACCTCTCTGTGTTTCCCCCTAATTTCTAACCATCTTTTAAGGCCTAGTTCTTTTCCAACCCTTTCTTAAGCTATTCACCTGCTCAAATTCCTGGTGATATCTCTTCTTTGATCTTTCTTTGATACTGGTTTCTCATCTATAACAGTATTTTTAAATTCCATATGAGCAGAAATTACTTCCCATTATCTTTGGTATGTAATGCAGTGGCACATAAGAGATGCTAAAGTATTTTCTGACTCTTTGGCTTAGAAATGCTTTAGGTATACCTTACACAAACTTTTTTTCTTTTCTTAAACACAGAAATTCAAAGCAGACTACAGTAAGCTTGCTTATTCTGGCACAGTTGCCAAGTATTGGCGTATCTTTGGTTATTGGAGAGTATCTGGTTTTAAAGGGTACCTTTCAGACCCTAAAGAAAACTGTTAGAATGCAACTTGCTCAGTAGCCTCGCTGTTCACTCAGTTCACTCTCTTAACAGGTACTGCAGAAGGAGAGGCTGGGTACGTTCCACACTCATCATGTCTGTCCCACAAACAAGTACATCTAAAGGGAAGGTCATGCTTAAAGAGTACAGTGGACGCAAGATTGAAGTAGAACACATTTTTAAATGGATAACTGCCCATGCAGCTTCTCGGATCAAAACTATATATAATGTTGAGCATTTGAAAGAAGAATGGAATAAAAGTGATCAGTACTGGGTAAAAATATACCTATTTGCAAACCTTGACCAACCGCCAGCTTTCTTCTCTGCATTAAGTATAAAATTTACTGGAAGAGTTGAGTTTATTTTTGTTAATGTGGAAAATTGGAACAACAAGAGTTATATGACAGATATTGGTATTTATAACATGCCATCATACATACTTAGAACTCCTGAAGGAATTTACAGATACGGAAACCACACAGGTGAATTTATATCCCTTCAGGCCATGGATTCATTTCTGCGCTCATTACAACCTGAAGTAAATGATCTGTTTGTTTTGAGTTTGGTTCTAGTTAATCTTATGGCTTGGATGGACTTATTTATTACACAAGGAGCAACCATCAAGCGATTTGTGGTTCTCATAAGCACTCTAGGGACATACAATTCCCTACTAATTATTTCTTGGCTACCTGTGTTGGGCTTCCTACAGCTCCCTTACTTAGACAGCTTTTATGAGTATAGCTTAAGACTGCTGCGGTACTCTAATACAACCACACTGGCTTCGTGGGTGAGGGCAGACTGGATGTTTTACTCTTCACACCCAGCCCTATTTCTCAGTACATACCTGGGACATGGTTTGCTAATTGATTACTTTGAGAAGAAGAGACGGCGCAGCAACAATGATGAAGTTAATGCGAATAATTTAGAATGGTTATCAAGTCTGTGGGACTGGTACACCAGCTACCTCTTCCACCCGATTGCTTCTTTTCAGAACTTTCCTGTAGACTCTGATTGGGATGAAGACCCTGACTTATTCTTGGAACGGTTAGCTTTCCCTGACCTTTGGCTTCACCCTCTGATACCAACTGATTATATTAAAAACTTACCAATGTGGCGGTTTAAATGTCTTGGGGTGCAGTCTGAAGAAGAAATGTCGGAGAGTTCTCAAGACACTGAAAATGACTCAGATAGTGACAACATGGACACTTTTAGTAGTAGTAAGGATGTATTTGAAGATAAACAAAGCATTGTTCACAGTGACACTGAAGCTTGTTCATGTGCCAGTAAATGTTGTCAGACCAGCCCCTGTGAAAGGAAGAGGAGGTCATATGGATCACATAATACTAATGAAGATATGGGACCGGACTGGTTAACGTGGCCTGCTGGTACGCTGCACTGTACTGAATGTGTTGTTTGCCTTGAGAATTTTGAAAATGGATGTTTGCTAATGGGGTTGCCTTGTGGTCATGTGTTTCACCAGAATTGCATTGTTATGTGGTTAGCTGGGGGCCGACACTGTTGCCCTGTTTGCCGTTGGCCTTCATATAAGAAAAAGCAGCCATATGCACAACAACAGCCGTTGTCAAATGATGTCCCATCTTAACCATGTGCAGTTTGTCCTTAATAAGCTTTGAATATCTTACAGCTTGCCTTTTTAATGTTAGTCACAATGTTTTTGTGGTTTGAAGTTTAGTTTAATGTTAGTGCAGTGACAGGAAATACACATTATGCTGATGTTGATGACAGAATTTATTTGGTTGCCTTGTGTGTCAATTGAATGCATACTAAACTGTAAAAAAATTATTTACAGCACTGAAAATTCAGAAGTTAATGGGTTTCTTTGTAAGCACAAAAGAAGTATGGTAGAAATTTATCTTTGCAAGATTTCATGAGGCAGGATCAAATCCTAGTGGGCCTGAGCCGGCTCCTTACCCTAAGTGTTTTCTCCCTTCTTACAACCTCTGTCCAGCACCTCTCGGTTAAATAATGTATGCTCTGAGACATGAAATTAAAACAGATTATAAAATAAATTATTTTAAAAGCAGAAGGTTGTAGGTTTTCTGATCTTAAGCTCTGTGTATTGAGGGAACCCCAAGCATGTGGATTTTGCAGTTGCGGGATTCCCTGGCTAACGGTAGCAATGTGACACATAATTTGTTCTGCTTAGGAGACTTTTAAAATCTAAATTATTTTGTATGTAAATCTTTTCATTCTGTAAAGTTGATAAGCTCCCTGAGGGATGGAATAATGTTAGAATTGTCTCATCTCCGTATGTAAGATCCAGTATACATACTCAGTCAATAATTGCTGGCTTGCATTTTAAGAACGTAGTTTTACCTCTTACTCATCTCGTGTAGGTAGGAAAGGTAAAAGATGCTATTTGATTTGTAGGTTACTTGGAAGCCTGGCAAGTTATTCTTGTAATCTTTCTCTTTGCTCACCTGTGTTTTTTCATTTTATTATTCCCTAAACCTCAGTCGAAGGAGGGAGCTGGAGAGATGGTGCAGAGGTTGAGTGTGCTAGCTGCTCTTACAGAGGACCTGGGTTCAATTCCTGGCCCCACATGGTAGCTCACAAATGTATGTAACTCAGTTTCAGGGGATTGGATTCTGGTTTCTGGTCTCCTTGGGAACCAGGCATGCATGTGGTACATGGACATAAACACACATAAAACATCCATACATGTTCAAAACAAAACGAAACAAAGCAGCTTTGCCAAAAGGACATAAATCTGGTAAAATGGCTGATTTAAAATTAAGACAAGTGCTGACAATTAATTGTTAAAAATGATATTTTAAAAATCAATTGTGTTTTAATTGTAAAAACTACATCTATGTTTTTCCTGGGAGGGGCAGGACGCTTGCCCTGGCATTCGTGGAAGCCAGAGATGATGTGCAGGAGTCTGTTCTCTTCTCCCTGTGTGGGTCCCAGGGATCCAATGCAGGCTCAGTCACCTTTATGTGCTGAGCCTCCTCACTGCCCATCATATGTGTTGTGTTCATCCTGTTTCTGTCTTTGTTGTTGGTACAGGCAATCTATTCAGGTGGTTTCCTCTCTTCTGACCTAAGTTTATATTTCATATGTGCCAGATCATTTCAGGCTGGGAACGTAACTCAGTAATAGAATGCACCAGACCCTGATTCTAGCTAGAGTGAGGGACATTTCCCTTCATAATACCCTCGGCAGCGTTGGAATAGACAACACGCTGACTTAATAGACGATTACAAATTCAGGACAGTTGAGATTAAAACGAGACTAGGACACAGCTTTCAAACCTGCATGTCCTCGGGGCTCAAGTACAGAGTGGTGCAGCTATGGTGTGTGTACATTCTCTCTTTAAGTGTGGTCAAAAAGAATGTATGAGTTGTTCCACTCTGACCTATAGCTTTAGGTAGAACTGTACCTTTCTAGCTTGTTTATGGCAATGTGGGCTGGAGATCTAGCTCAGTGGTAAAACACACACACACACACACACACACACACACACACACACCACACACAACACACACTCTAAAGCCCTGCAGGCACCAGGTGACATAAAATTGACTTTCATAACAGTGTCTATAGAGTAAGTACCAGCATCATTGCTATTACAGATGTCTGCAAGCTCTTTTATTTGGGACCGTATTTTTCAGAATATTTTCTCTTTGTTGACGACTGGGACATTTGTTCAGGGACTGGTGACATTTGTACATAGGTAGCTTGCTTGGAGCTCTGTGATTTATTTTTTTCAGAAAGACCAGCTGGTAGAGTGTTCTGAGGCAGAGAGCAGTTAGAACACTGGTGTTTTGGGGAAACTGGTGTTTGCCCTCCACATGCCCCCATTTGTTTTCCTTAATTTCTGAGGCAAGCAGTAGGTCTGAGACAAAATCCATCAGGCCAGTTCCTGCCTTTGTTGTCAGATACTTGAGTAGGAGGAACCTCCTAAAGTATCAAACAGCGACATCCTGGGCTTTAAACACTGTGTTCGAATAGTTTCTTAATTCTGAACATGGTGCACTGTGACCTAGCTCAATGGGTACTGCTGTATTTAGAATGAACCTAGTATTGTTTGACAAGGGGTAGAAAAAGATATGACTCTTACCTATTTTCCTGTTTCAGATCATCAAAACCATGTGTGGTGGTTACTCAGTCCCATCTTTCTGCCTTAGCTTAGGTTGCTGGTGGCCTTGTTATGCCTGGCACACTCGTCATGTAACCAAAGACATGGTACCCTTACAAGATTTATAAACATTCCGCCTGGCAGGACTCACAGAGAAGCATGGGGTTAGCTGGCAACACAGCAGCCTCCGATGTTGAAGGTGGACATTTCATTTGGATATGTCTCACGACACCATCTTTGGGAAGGAAGATGAGCCAGAAGTCATCTTTTGAAAAGTCTAGTTCTGTTCCAATCCATTCTCTTGGAAATGCATTTCCATCACATATCAAAATAGTAGCTATTTTGCCAGGATCTTTATTTCAGGAAAGCCCCTAAGCTCATTTCTGTGCTTTCAGCACCAAACTCATCCCCTTACCCTGAACATCTCCAAAAGCAGGAACAAGCGCCTTGGAGCAGCTTCTCACTCCAGGCAAGCAGGTTCCTGCTGATACTGCAGGAGGGCAGATTTACAGTGTCAGCTGTTTCCCTGGCTGTGTAAAGGACGGAAGGTAATATGCCAAACCAAAAGGCAGTTCTTAGCACAATATGCACCACATGGAGTTCTACAGAAATTGGAGAAAAGACATTACAGTTTTCTAAGGGGTAGAAAAACCCACAGGAACCCATCAACCTGCATTCCTATACCCTAAGCGGGGTTGGAGCAAATCAATTCAGACGCTTAGTGTCTGTTCAAATAGCTTGAAGTTTTTAGCAGAGGAGGTCATGTTAAGTATAAATTACATGCTTATCTGAGAGTCTGCAATCTTGAGTGCAGCCCTAGTGATTCCTGAAGTAATTTTCCTAGAGGAAGAATGCTGGGTGGGACGTGGCTTTTAGATGCCCTGGACCATATTGTCATCAGCTAGGAAGAGGGATAGGGCAAGAAAAGGGTGGAACAAATAGTATTCTCCCATCTTTATTTAACCACTTCTAGACAGCAAAGGGAGTATTGGGCCAGGAGGATACCTTGGTGGCTAAAAACATTTGCAGGGTAAGCAAGACAGCCTGGGTTTGGTTCAGAGAACCCACATAAAAGTCAGATGCAGTGGCTCACATTTGTAATCCCAACACTCCTATAGTCCTGAAACTGATTGGTCCGCTAGACTAGAGTACACATTGCAGTGGCAGAAACAACAGAGACCCTGAGTTAAATAAAGTAGAAAGTGAGAATGACTTCTGACTGTGTTCTGGTTCCCAACATGCACTATGGTATGTCTTAGTTACTTCTCTATTGCTGTGAAGAGACACCATGACCAGGGCAATATATAAAAGAAAACATTTAATTGAGGGTTTGCTTACAGTTTCAGAAGGTTAGTCTATGGTCATCACGGTGGAGAACATAACAACAGGCAGGCAGGCATGGCACCAGGACAGTAGTTGAGAACTTACATTTTACCCACAAGCAGCAGGCAGAAAGATAGGGAGACTGGATCCTGCATGGGCATTTGAAACCTCAAAGCCCATCCCCCAGTGACACCTTCTGCAATAAGTCTGTACCTCTAACCTTTCCTAAACAGATGGCTGGCTAGGAACCAAACACAAATTTTGGGGCCTATGGGGATCATTCTCATTCAAACCACCACAGGGTGTTTGCCTACACACACACACACACACACACACACCACACACACACACACACACCACACACACACCACCACCACCACCACCACACCAAAACACAAACCCATATCACTACCACTCCAAAAATAAAAAGTAAAAAAGGAAAAGTATATTTATCTTCTCTCTTTAGTTCTTTGAAAGACAATGTGTTTCCATAAAAACAAGCATAGGGTGCTGAAGAGATGGCGATGTCCCAACAGTTAAAAGTATGTATTATACTGCTCTTTCAGAAGAGCCAAGATCCATTCCCAGTATTCATGTCAGGTGGCTCACAACCGCCCGAAACTCCAGCTCCAGGAGATCCAACACCCTCTTCTGGCTTCTGTAGGCTTCATGGCACTTGCATGCACATGTATATACTGACATATAGACACACATGCATACAATAATTAAAAGTAAATCTTTTTTTATTTTTATTTTTTTTGATTTTTTTTGAGACAGTTTCTCTGTGGAGCCCTGGCTGTCCTGGAACTCACTTAAAAACATAAATATCATATACACAAAATTTAATTTATCACAAAGTCAAACCATTCATGTAACTAGATGAGAAAGAGGACAGTTTCCACATCCCAGACGTCTGTCTGGTTCCTTCCCGGCAGTACTGGGGGAGGGGATCTGTGTTCAAAGACAGGAAATGTTAGGGTTATGGGAAAGGGTAAAATGAATGGGAAAGAGCCATTCACTGCCTATATTTGGCATGTTTCTTGTTGACTAAGTAAATAGTTTCAGCACAGATAGCTGGAGACTGCCCCACAGAGCAATTATACACAGATAGTATATTCCTTCCTAAAGCAAGACCACAAGATTATTGAAAAAAAAAAAAAACAGCTAGTACTTGAGTTTTGTGCAGGGTGATAAATATGAATCAATTTGCATTCTTTTACATGTAGACATCCAGTTAGACCAGCACCATTTATTGAAGATGCTTTCTTTTCCCCTTGTATGGTTTGGCTTCTTTGTCAAAAATCAAGAGTCCATGGATGTGTAAGTTTATTTGTGGGTCTTTGATCCCATTCCATTGATTAATGTGTCTGTTTCTGTACCAATACCATGCAGTTTTTATTACTATTACTCTGTAATACAGCTTGAGGTCAAAGACGGTGACTCCTCCTGAAGTATTTTTATTGTTCAGGATTGTTTTGGCTATCCTGTGTTTTTTGAAATGAAGATACTGGGGATGGAGCAGAGACTGAGGGAATGGCCAACCAATAACCATCCCAACTTGAGACCCATTCTATGAGCAAGCACCAATCCGTGACACTCTCTTCTGCTTGTAGACAAGAGTCTAGCAAGGCTATCCTATGAGAGGCTCCACCCAACAGCTGACTCAGACAGATACAGACACCCACAGCCAAACAGTGAATGCAACTTGGGGACTCTTACAGAAGAATAGGAGGAAGGATTCCAGGCCCTGAAAGGTATAGGAACTCCACAGGAAGACCAGTAGAGTCAACTAACCTGGACCCTTGGGGCTCTCAGAGACTGAACCACCAACCAAACAGCATACATGGCTGGACCTAGGCCTCTCCGCACATATGTAGCAGCTGTGCAGCTTGGTCTTCATGTGAGTCCCAAACAACTGGAGTGGGCACTATCCCAAAAGCTGTTAACTGTATGTGGGATATGTTCTTCTAGTTGGGCTGCCTTGTCTGGCCTCAGTGGGAGAGGGTGAGCCTAGCCCTGCAGAGACTTCATGTACCAGGATGGGGGACATACCCAGGAGGGCTTCCACTTGCTCAGAGGAGAAAGGGGAAGGATTGTAGGAAGGGGTGACCAGGAGAGGGGCAGTGAGCAGGATGTAAAGCAAATAAGTAAAAAAAAAAGATAATAGCTAGTGAACCATGCTCAAAGTAAAAGCATATGTATTGGGGCTGGAGAGATGGCACAGGGGTTAAGAGCACCCCCTTAACCCCTGCTGGCTGCTCCTCTAGAGGACTTGGGTTTGATTCTCAGCACCCACATGGTTTCTAATAACTATCTGTAACTCCAGTCCCAGGAGATCTGACATTCTTTTCTGGCCTCTGTGGGCACCAGGCATATACGTTATACACAGAACTATATGCAAAAAAATATATACATGTAAAAACTAATTAAATATACAGACACGTGCACGCGTGCGCACACACGCGCACACACACACACACATAAACACACACACACCACCCCTTAGTAAGCATGGTGGGGTACATCTCTAATCCCAGCACTTTGGAGGCAGAGGCAGGAGGATGTCTGTAAGTTTAAGGACAGGATGGTTTTCACAGTGTGTTCCAGGTCAGCCAGGACTTCATAATGAAATCCTCAAAACATTTTTAAGAGGGGGTGGGATACATTTTGATAAGTATCATTAGGTAAGGTCACAGTGTGTTTGTACAAATTAATATGGCTGCAAGATTGCTAGAGTATAATGCTACGGAAACATTATTGTATATGTGACTCGTCATTGGCTGATGTGTCATTACGTGACACGTGACTGAAGTTTGTACAAATGTACCATAATTTAGTTCCACCATGCATGGACAAATAGCATTCCACCATGATGAACATACAGCTTCTTTCTAGTGCTTGGTAATGACACATGGCACTGCTGTGAATATTCTTGTATATGACTTTGGCTTCCATGTTTATGTTTGCTTAGAGTGGGATTTCTGGATTATTGAGCTTCCCTACGCCCAGTCTTGGTAAACACTGGTTCTTTTCTTAAGTTATTACAAGACCCAGCAGATACTTGAAGCCTCAGAAAATACCAAACCCTGTGATCACTGATTTTCTCCATACATACTTAATGATCATTTTTAATTTATAAATTAGGCACAACAAGTGATTAACAATAAATAGTAAATAGAACGATTATAAATTATGTTAATTTTCTCTTTCAACATCTTGTTTTTTCATTTGTAGGAGACATTTTATGACTTTTATTTGGCAATTCCAAGTTACTAACATCACTATTTAAAAAAAATATTTTATTCTTTAGCAAATCTATACATGTAAGCAATACATCTTGATCGTGTGCACCCCAGACTTCCTCCTTCTACTCCCCCCAGGCACCTCCAACACATTCTCCTTTCCAGTTTTGTTAATAAAATCCTCTCTTTTCATTAATAACCCATTGGGTCTAATTAGTGTTGCTGACCAGAATGCTGACCTTGGTGACTTGATTTTGTGCAGGTAATCAGCGACATGAATTCATGGGTAAAGTGGCCATGTTGTGTCCAGGAGGCAGCATTTCACAGTGCTCTTCTCCTTCCTCCTTTGGCTCTTCACATATATTTTCTCTGACTTGCACTGTTTTTGAGTCTTGTGCGAGGGGTTGCAACATACACCCCCTTTAGGGCATCAACAGTGTGCCTCCACAGAGTCACTCAATAGACACCTATTCACAGCACTCGCACCCGGTGTGAGGCTTTGCATGATCTGCAGCATCTCTGCTCTTACCCTGGGGGCCATTGTGCCATAAGTGTTACTTGAAATTAAACTCTGATATGACAGGCCAGTAACCAAGACAGCCTGTAGCACCTGCAGTGCAGATACACTGGACAAAAGGACAATTCCGGCTCCAGGCAGGATGGTAGGAGACCTCAGCACCGTACTCTGAACGGTATGAAACTTAAAACAATGAGCTGTTCATTTCTGGAATATTCCATTTTATAATTTCAGATTGCCATTGGCAGCAGATGACTGAAGCTTAGAAGGTGAAACCTCAGATAAAGGGAGATGACCGTATAGGTTAAGCAACAGTGTGTGCAGTGTGTGCAGTGTGTGCAGTGTGTGCAGTGTGTGCAGTGTCCTTTACACCCAGCTTCACCCCTGTGAGGGGTCCTGGCACTGCCCCTCTGGATGTGGGGCTGCTGTAGCTTGGAAAAAGGTTCCCTTTTTAATCACTTATTTCTTTTTAGTGGGAGAAGGGTGCTTGTTTTGTTTTAAAAGTACCTCTATGTAGCTAATCTGACCTCAAATTCAGGATCCTCCGGCCTCAGCCTCCCAAGTGCTGGGATTGCAGGGATGTGCCACAATGCCTGACTTTTTCAGTTCTCTCTCTCTCCCCCCTCCAGGCTGGTCTGGAACTTCTGATCTTCAGATTAGCTGTATACCCCTCTCCTTAGCTGCTGATTTCTAACCCTACTGAAACGTGGTTGTATAATGTGATATCATATGTGATAACTTCCTATTTGCTGTGTAAAAGATAAGACAGATCAAGTAGGTATTGTATACTTTATCAAATATATGTCAAGCACCAAAAGAAAATTCTTAGTTCTTCCACCTGTGATGGTGGAGATTATAGACTGAGTTTTATCCCCAAAAGTTGAGATGCTGATGCTAATATAACTTTATTTGGAGAACAGATTTCTAGTGTGGTAATGAGAGCTCCTTGCTAAACCTGCACAGATTACCCTGCTAGCTTTGTGTGATTACAACACACTCGGAAATGACAAGGGGAGAAACTGGCCAGGGTTACTAAGAAGAGCAGTCACAGTGGCTGTCACTACAGTAGCACAGATGGTCATTCGGCAGGGCGTGTGGCAATGAGGTAGCCATCCTTCAGGTTTTTCCACAGTACTTTGAAGGAATCCTTTCCTTCTTCTCCATATCCAGGTTGCTTTCCTTCTGATTGCTGTCCTATGTAAATAACCATCTTTTCTCTCTTGTTATTTTTAAGATTATCACTGTGCAGCCTCACAAAAAAAAATAGTAAAAATATCCTGTTCAGAACAACTGCAAAAAATTTAACTATTTAGAAATATATATCTAACCAAAGAAGAGAAAGATCTCTACAATGAAAACATCAAGACATGGAAGAAGGAAGTCATAGAATATACTAGATGATAGAAAGACCCTTTCATGATCCTAGATTGGCAGAACTAATATCGTGAAATTAGGTACCAAATTAATTCATGAATTTAATGCAATAGCTATCAAAATTCTGATGGTGTATTTCACAGATTTAGAAAAACAATACAAGAGGGCATATGTAAACTCAGAAGACAACAGATATCCAAAAGAATCCAAAGGAGTAAGATCACTGCTGGAACTATTACAATGCTAATCCTCAAATCATAGTGCAGAAGACAGCCCAGTACTGTCATAAAAACAGGTAGACCAATGGGATAGGATAGAGACCCCAGCAATAACATAACAAAACTATGGACACTTACTATTTGAAAAAGGAGACAGAAACATACATTAGAAAAAAAAAAAACAACCTGTATTTCTGTCTCTCAGGGAAGAAATTCTCACAGTACCCATATGCAATCACGGGACCACCTACTAAGGACCTTACTTAACCCTAATAATCTCCCATAGTACTTCATAATACTTCACAATAGGAACTAAATGCCAACATGAGTTTTCTACGAAAAAAAAAAAAAAGCAAGCCATAAGAAAGGCTTATTATCACTGAAAAAAAGAAATTAAAGAAGGTACTAGATGGTGGAGTTCCTATACTCTCAGATTGGCAGAATTAAAATTTAGAAAATGGGTATTTACCAAAAATAATCTACAAAGTTGATGAAATTCATCAAAAATTCCAATTAAATTCTTCATAAAACTATTTAAAAAACAATCAAAAATTCATATGGAAACACAAAAGTCTATATATAGTCAAAGAAATCCTAAGCAGAAAAAGTACTATTGGAGGCAATATAATATTTGACCTCAAATTATACAAAAGAGCTATAGTGACAAAGACACCATGACACTTATGCTGGATAGTTTCATGTCAACTTGACACAAGCTCAAGTCATCTGAGAGGAGGGAACCTTAAGAAAATGCCTCCACCCAAACCCCTACCTCGGGCAGTTGGGAAAGCTGGCCCAGAGGTCATGAGAGCAGGAGAGCTGGCCCTGCCCCTCACAGGCTGCAGCACTTTGGAGAGCAGGCCCTGTACCTCACCCAAGCAGCACAGCAGAGCTGGTCCTGGTGGAGGGGATATAGGTGAGCCAGCTCCCCGGAAGAGAGCAAGGAAGAGCTGGCTTGACCACTTATCTGCTGTGATAAGTGGGTGCAGTGTGATGCCCTCCCCCACCTCGACCCTCACTACCTGTGGTAGTCAGGAGAGCTGAGCCCACAGTTGTGAGAGCGGGAGAGCTATCCCTGCTACACACCAGAGGTAGCACTCCAGAGAACAGGCCCTGTACCTCTCCTGGGCAACACAGTGGAGTTGGCCCTGACAGTGAAGGCCTGAAGAGGAAAGCTGGCTCAGCCCCTGGATGGCTGAAGCACTTGGGGGAGTGGGTCTAGTGCCTTGACTGGGCAGCACAGTGGAGTTGGCTCTAGAGGCATGGATGCGGGTAAGGCAGAGGGAAGAGCTGACCCTGCCTCCTGATGATGTGGTATTGGGTGGCCTAGCTGGAACAGTGCTGGAGAGCCTCACACCCCCTGGTGGTTCGATTAAAGAAGAGCTGGGGGTCTGACCAGCTCAGCTGCCACTCAGGCCCAAATCCAGGGCTTTGAGTTGACCCACCCCCAAATCTACATCGTCTGTGAACTGTTAGGGTACGTGAAAGGGCCAATCCTGCCAATCCAAAACTGCAGTATCTCTGACACGGGGCAACCACAGGACAACTGGGAGAAACCCCAATGAAGATCCATTGTTGATGGTGTCACAGAAACCAGAGATGTCAAACCAGACCCATGACTATTTGCAATGGACATTTGCAAATGAAGATGTGTGGACAGAGGGATATACTGTGGGACACACTGTGACACACTACAGCTTTCACCACGAGATGTTTTCTATGCTTTGTTTTTTTGTTTTTTTGGTTTTGTTGTTGTTTGTGTTTGTTTTATTTGGGGGCTGATGCATGAGGATAGGAAGATGAGTGACACTGAGGAACATGATGTGAAACTCACAAAAGATCAATTGAAAGTTGAAAACAAAAAAAGAAAGTGTCTCCATAAAGATCAGGCTATAAGCAAGCCTGTAGGGCATTATCTTGATTAGTGATTGATGGGGAGGGACCAGCCCATTGTGGGTGGTGCCATTTCTGGCCTGGGTTCTATAAGAAAGCAGTCTGAGCAAGCGCTGTGGAGCAAGCCTCTATCTCCCTCTATGGCCATTTCACCAGCTCCTGCCTCCAGGTTCCTGCCATGTTTTAGATCCTGTCCTGATTTCCTTTGCTGATGAACAATGATACGGCAGTGTAAGCCAAATAAACCCTTTCCTCCTCAACTTGCTTTGCCAGAGAGTTTTATCACAGCAATTGTAACCCCGACTAAGACAGCAATAGCACAAAAAACAGACATGTAGACCAATAGAATAGTGGACCAAGAAATAAGCCCACATAGATAAAGCCACCTAAATTTTAAAAAAGGCATCAAAACCATATACTGAACAGAAACACAGATTATTCAACATATAGTGGCCAAATCAGATCTCTACCTGCAGAAGAAGGAAATTAGCTCCACATATCTCACCCTGCACAAAAGCAATTAAAAATTGTCCAAGGACTTTAGTTTAAAACATGAAACTTTTTAATCCCAGCACTTGGGAGGCAGATCTCTTTGAGTTGGAGCCAGCCTGGTCTACAGAGCAAGTTCAAGGACAGACAAAACTACACATAGAAACCCTGTCTCAAAACAAAACCAAACCAACCAACCAACTAACCAACCAACCAACAAAACCCCATGAAACTCTGCAACCTGCTAGAGGAAAACAAAGAATACACTTCAAGTGTAGAGACTGGTCAGAACTAACACAGGAAATAGTCCTAAGAACCCAAGCACTGCGTGACATTCAAGTTTCTGCTTATAGCAAAGAACATCAACAGAGCAAGTAGCCTACAGAATGAGAAAATGATCTCCTCCTTAGACAAGGGGTTGGTGTCTAGAATAAAAAAAGGATTGTACAATTGAAACACCAAGAATGAAGCCAACAGTTAAAAGTGGGTTAATGAATAGACAGTTTTCAAAAAAAGAAATGCAAATGCAATTAAATTTTTTTTAAATTGTCACCATACTTAGTCATCAGAGAAATGCAAATTAAAACTACACTAGAATTCTGTCTCACCTCAGTTAGAATAGCTAAGATCAAGAAAGCAAATGATGGGGCCAAAGAGATGCTTATGAGCGCTGGATGTACTTCCAGAGGACCAGCACCCATGTGGTGGCTCAAAACCATCTGAAACTCCAGTTCCTGGGGTTCTGACCTCCTTCTAGCCTCCGCAGGGCATGGTGCACAGACATACATGCAGGCAGAGCATCTATGTACATAATAATAAATAAAAATATTTAAAAAAAATAGGCAGGCATGGTGCAGACCTTTAATCTCAGATACAGACAGATCTCTGGGTGTTTGAAGCCATCCTTGTTTACAAAGTTAGTTCTAGGATAGATAGGGCTACACAGTGAGACCCTGTTTTAAAAAAAGCCAAAACAGAAAAAGAGAAAGTAACACCAAATGCTGCTGAGGATTTGGGGAAAGAGAAGCTTTTCTCATTCACTGCTGGTGGGAGTACAAGCTAGTACAGTCATTATGGAAATCAGTTTTTCCTCAAAACAGTTAAAAACAGACATACCATGTGACCTAGCCAAGCCTTCCTGGGCACTCGTGCAAAAGGCTCCGTGTCTTACCCAGGGATACTTGCACACCCATATGTATTACTGCTCTGTTCACAATAGCAAGGAAATGGACTCAGTCTATTATGTCCACCAACAGATAATTAAAATGCAATCTATACATATACATCCCCATATCTGTATACTGAATTGTACTCACTGTAAAAACTAAAATTATAAAACTTGCAGGGAAATGGATGGGTCTTCAAGGTATATTAACTGTGACTGAGGAAGACAAAATTCATGTTCTATCTCACGTACAGATCCTAACTTTTCATGTTTGTGTGTGTGTAAATAGAAGTGTATAAAAGTTGGTATGGACTAAGAAACTAAGTAGGAGACCATGGAACGGGACAACAACATGGGGCAAAGGAGCCAAGTGAAATGAGGAAAGAAGGCCCGTGGGGTAACTGTCCGAGGGATGGAGAAGAAGACAGACAACAAAAACAAATCCAGTTTGAAAATGCCACATTGAAATATAGCTTTGTATGATAATTAAAAGTATGTTAAAAATAGTTTTTTAAAAGTCTTATAATTGGTGGCGGGTAGTTGAAGATAGAGATACCTCCAGGTCTGTTCTGTTTTCTCTTGAGAAACAAGCTATGAATAAGAACCCCTTTAGACTTGAAGACTCCTTAGAAATAGTTAGGGGCCTAGTGAGATGCTCAGTGGATAAAGATGCTTGCTGCCAAGACTTGAGACCATGTTCATCTCCAGGATCTACATGAGGGAAGAAAAGCAGTGACTCCTAGAAGTTATTCTCTGAGTTTCCATGTGCATGGCACGGCACAGGCTCCCTGCCTCCCGTGTGTGTGTGTGTGTGTGTGTGTGTGTGTGTGTGTGTGTGTGTACGCATGCGCAAATAAATAACGTAAAAAAATTAAGAAACAAAGATAAATCCATTTCAAAATTATTGTATGTCATCTAAGGAAATTCTTTTTCCCAAGATTGGCTGATACTCAACATACATTAGAATGAAATCTATCTGCAAGGTTTATTTGGTTTTTTTTGTTTTTGCTTTTGTTTTGTTTTGTTTTTTGAAACAGGGTTTCTCTGTATAGCCCTGGCTATCCTGGAGCTCACTTTGTAGACCAGGCTGGCCTCGAACTCAGAAATCTGCCTGCCTCTGCCTCCCAAGTGCTGGGATTAAAGGCTTGCGCCACCACTGTCCGGCTGTTTTTTATTTATTTATTTATTTATTTATTTATTTATTTATTTATTATTATAGAAAAATTCCTACTAGCAGTTTAACTGTAGTTTTCTTGTCCAAAGCATTTCATTTAACAGTCTACCCCGTGGACAGGAAGACTGTGGCCAAGAGGCTGCTAGGATGAATATCTTATAAAATGTGCAAAGCCAAACTGGGAAGTGAAGGAAAATGGTTCTTCTTACTTTGCATTGTCTCCATCTTCATGTTAATTCAGAGAAGGATTAAAAGCATAAACCTTGAAGTATCGCTTGAATCGGAGATACTCATCTATTTGTGATATTTTCAGGGATCAAGAAGGAAAGTTCATATCAAGGCTTTGAAACTGTGTGTGACTAAATGTCTGCATGGACATATGGCAGGGGAGTGAGATCCCATTAAACATGTGCTGTGCTCAGCAGGAGGAAACAGCTCAAAGGTCTGCTCACTTAGTTTTTCCCACCCCTTCAGATGTGAGCCTTAGCAGGAAGCATACCTGGCATGCTTCCTGAAGTTCTTGTAAGAGAGACAAAGGGACAAGCTACAGCCATAGCCATAGCTAAGAATAGAGACAATATCAGGGCACTGGTGGAGAGTGCGTGTTATCAAGGGTGGACCCCAAGATCCCAAGCAGGAAGCTTCACAGTCTCCCTCCAGTTGCCAAGGAGTAGCTGTGTTAATATGCTCGTGGCTCCATTAGTCTTGTGGTCTTTCCATTCCATCAAGAGCCAAGTTCTAAATTCACCACTCTTCTACACTCTCTGTTCTTGATTTGATGACCAACAGCAATGTGGCTTTAGGATTTGAAATGTCAGAAATGTGGAAGGATACTCCTTTTGCTGGGATGCTCTACCTCTCTCTGCTAGCTTAGGCAATCGGTCTCAGCTTTTATATCAACTGCCCAGGAATAGGCACTGATTTCTTTTGTTCCCTATTTATTTATATTTAGCATGTGTGTGCTCTTTCACATGCACATGTATTATCATGTAGGTGTCAAGGGCAGAGGACAACTGGCAGTAAAAGGGTCTCTCCTGGCATGTGGATCATGGGGATTGAACTCAGGTTATCAGACTTGGCAGCACTTTTCAAGTTCTTATGGTCCTTATTGTTAAAAAGGAAAAAAAGTCCAGAATTTTGCATTTTTTGTTTACTGTGGCTGCTTACTACTTTTCCTGAAGTTCATAAAAATACCAGATGCATAGGATTTGACATGTTTTGTTGACTCTTTGGCAATCCAGTATTATCCTGCTTGAAACAGTATTGGTTTAATGGTTTTTTTGTTTGTTTGTTTGTTTGTTTGTTTTTTAAAGAAAATGGCTTATTCTTGAAAAACAGAAGTAAGGGCTATGTTTGTTTGTTTGTTTATTTCTGTTTTTTAAATGGCTGTGGTAGCTCTCGCTTTTAATCCAAGCACTAGGGAAGCAGAGGCAGGCAGAACTTTGTGAGTTGGAGCCCAGTGTGATCTGTTTTGTTTTCAAGTTTCAGGTCAGCCAGGGCTACCTCAAAAGAAAAAGAGTTTATGTGCTGATGAGATGGCTCAGCAGGTAAAGGCACTTGCCTCCAAGCCTTGCAACCTGATTCAACCAGGTCTCCCATGAAGGAAGGAGAGAACCAACTCTTGCCAGTTGTCCTCTGACTTCTACACATGTACTGTGGCATGCACATACCCAAACATACACACAAAATAAATAAATATGGCATTGAAAAAAATGAAACATTTCCTCAGATTTCATTTTACTTAAGGATTGACTTGTCTTTATTTCATAAATTTTGTTTGCATGTATGTCTGTGCAACAGGTGCATGTCTGGTGTCTATGAAAGCCAGAAAAGGGCAAAGGATCTCCTGAAACCTAGAGTTACAGATGGCTATGAGCCATCATCTGGGGTCAGAAATCGAACCCAGGTCCTTTGGAAGAGCAGCCAGTGCTCTTAATTGCTGAACCATCTCTCCAGCCCCGTGTAGCTAATTTTTAAAATCCACACCCTTCTCATTATAAATATGAAGAGGGAAGGATGGTAATGAGGAAGGCAATTCCACAGACAATGGGGATGGATATGAAGAGGCAATTTATCAAAGAAATTCAAGTGGCCAACAAGTAAGGAAAAAGACTAGTCAACAGGGAAAACTAAAATCTTAAATAATATTTATAGACTTCTAGGGTAAGATAGCAGATTAGAACCTACATCCAAGTGATTTCTGTGAGTGAGAATCTGGGAGAGAAAGGACAAATTATTCAAAAAAGAAAGAGAAGAACATTGGCTATCAAGAAAGGAATGGCAGCCAGCCTGGTCTACAGAGTGAGTTCCAGGACAGCCAGGGCTACACAGAGAAACCCTGTCTCTAAAAACCAAAAAAAAAGAAGAAAGGAATGACAGAAAAGCACACAGAAACAGAAAAACTGCTGCAAAACATAGGGAAAAGCATCTGGATGCAGCGGTGGATTCAGCCTCAGCTCTACAGGCAAAGAGAAACTGAAGCTATAGCTAAAAGATGGCCAGGCAGCCCTGGGGACAACACCATGCTGTCCCCAGCAGCATGGTGCTCCCACCATGCAGTCAGTCCAAGTGGTGCTTATACAGATTGGCAGTCTAAGTCATAGGACAAGTTCAGTTGGCTTAAGTCTTCAATCCAGTCGGGGACTTGTGACAGATATCCACTTTGTCACTCTCAGTTTCCTTCTTAAGAAGGAGCCTATTGTTTGAGACGTACATTTTCTGAAGACCTGAAAACAAGGGAAAATTGTAAGGTGGAAGCCTAGAGACACTGCTAGAGTGATTGAGGGGTTATCTCTTGAGGGGTTACAGAGCTCTGTAAGTTCCAGGCACACACACACACATACACACACACACACAGAGAGAGAGAGAGAGAGAGAGAGAGAGAGAGAGAGAGAGAGAGAAAGAGAGAGAGAGAATGCATGGATGCTCTTGGTCTGGTGGTCCTGGCCAATAATCCCAGCAACTCAGGAGAGGATCTTAACTTCAAGGTCATCTTGGCCTACAGTGTGACACTGTCTTAAAATAAAATGGAATTGGAAGTGCAGCTCACTGCTCAGCTGTTTTGAGGTTTGAGGCTCTAGGATATAAGGCCCAGTGACCACATAAAACAAAACACAAGATAAAAGAAAAACCATTAGAATAATAGTACCAGATCTTTCAGGAGAAACTCTAAATGCCAGGAAAGCAATATGGAATGGTACATTTCATTCTCATAAAATGACTGCTTACAAAGATTATTGTACTTAGCAAAGTTATCTTTTTAAATGCATGGAAAAATAAAGACCTTCTTGGATGTCTTAGTTAGGGTTTCTATTGGTGTGATAAAATACCATGACCAAAAAACAATTTAGGAAGAAAGGGTTTATTTCATTTTATACTTTCAGTAACAATGTATATCCTCCAGGAAAGTGAGGGCAGGAACTCAAGGCAGAAACCTGGCAGTAGGAACTGGTGCAGAAGCCATGGAGGAATGCCATTACTGGCTTGTTCCTCCAGGATTGTTAAATGTGCCCAGGGGTGGCACTGCCCACAGTGGGCTGGGCACTCTTACATTATTAGTCAAAATATCTGTTTACATGCCAATCCTGTGAAGGCATTTCCTCAATTAAGATTCCTTCTTCTCAGATGACTCTACTTGTGTCAAACAGACATAAAACGTAGACAGTATAACAGGGCAAAGGTTTTTCCATCTTGTCTCAGCTGAAGCCATCTTTGGTTTTTACACCCTGCCTTGAAAAGTCCCATGGGAAACACCCAACCATGCCCAAGAAATTCAGGGTTGAAATGTGCCAGGTAATGCATGTTCTTGGCTCTTGTTAAAATGCTTGCTTGTTTCCCCTGCAACTGCCAACCAAGATGTAGTTTTTCTGTTTTCTTAGTCTTTAAAAGGTCAAATGGATGGAATTTAAGAATATCATCCCGAGGGAGGTAACCCAGACTTAGAAAGACAAGTATGGTATGTACTCATAAGTGGACATTAGCCATAAAGTGCAGGGTAATCATGCTACGGTCCACAGACCCAAAGAAACTGGGTAAGAAGGAGGTCCCAAGGGAGGATGTGTGAACCTCACACAGAAGGGGAGCAAAATAATCATCAGAGGTGGATAGAGAGAGGGAACTGGGTGGGAGAGGGGGTGAAGAGGGGGATGGGGATCAGGTATGGGGAGGGGGTTCAGGAGAGGGTCGGGAGTGAGAATAGAAATCGGTTGGGGGTGGCATCTCTGGGACTAGCTGGAGACCTGGGATGGGGAAGGACCTGGGAGAGTCTATGGAAGAGATCCGAGCTGAGTTTCCTACCATCAGGGGATACGGAGAGTAAAGTGGCCACTTCCTGTAGTGGGACTTCTGGTGGAGGGAGGGGACATCAACCCACCCATAAAATTTTGGGTTTGGGTTCCCTTCAACCCAAAATACACAGGCATCAAGATGGAGCAGAGATTGAGGGAACTGCCAACCAATGACTGCCTTAACTTACGACCCATCCGGTGAGGGAGCCATCCCTAACGCTATTAATGACGCTCTGCTCTGCTTGCAGACAGGAGCCAGCCATGACTGCCTCCTGAGAGGCCTCACCCATTAGCGGATGGAAAGAGATGCAGAGACCCATAGCCAAATGTCAGGCAGAACTCGGAGAGTCTTGTGGAAGACTGGGGAATAGAATTGATCAAGCTGAAAGGGTCAAGGACACCACAGGAAGACCTACAGAGACTGAGACCACCAACTGGAAAGCATGCACGGGCTGGACTTAGGCCCCCTGCAGATTTTTGTAGCAGATGTGCATCTTGGTCTACATGTGGGCCCCCTAACAATTAGAGCAGGGGCTGTCTCTGACTCTGTTGCCTGCCATTGGATCCCCTTCCCCTAAACAGACTGGTCTCAGTGGGAGAGGATGTGCTTGGTCCTACTGCAACTAGATATCCCAGGGGAGGGCGGTACCCAGGAGGGGGCTTCTCCTTCTCTGAGAAAGGGGGTGCTAGGGCTAGTGGGGGGAATTATTTGTAAGGGTGGGACTGGGAGGAGAGGAGGAAAAGGCTTTGTTCAGGATGTAAAGTGAATAAATTATTGAAAAAAAAAAAAAAAGAATTCCTCAACTAAGATAAGCCCAAGACCAGATGGATTTAGTGCTGTATTCTATTTGGCCTTTAAAGAAGAATTAACATTCATGTTCCTTCCTACCTCATAAAATAGAAAGAGAATGGTTATCACTGAATTCATTCTACACTGGTAACAAACACAGATAAGGACAAAACAAAGAAAAAGAAAACTATAGACCAGCTTCCATGATGAGTGTAGATGCAACATTTCCCCAGAAGATACTTGCAAACTGTCAGGGTTTGGTCCTTTGCCATGTATACAAATGCTAAATTCTGAACCCCAAGTTCTGGTTGCCATCCAGATGCATGCATCCTCACTTACACCTTTGTTGTGTAAACTTTACTTCCCAGTTTAAAGCTATTGATTAATAAGGGGCTAGAGCCTGTGATTGGGCACTAGAGAGAGAAAGGTGGGACCTCAGAATCAAGTGAGGGGACCTCAAGAGAGGCCACAAAGAGGAGAGAGAAGAGGAAAGAGCAGGAGGTCTCCATTAGACATGAGGGACCAGCAGCACGTGGCCAAGAGAAGTGCATCCTGAGGACAGACTGATGGAGCATAAGTGACCCGTTAAGCCTCAAACCACAAGTAACAAGGAGCATATGGTTTGGATATAGGTGAGAGCATAGAATCTGACCAATCTAGGCTTACAGATTGTAATTATAATATCATGTTTCTGTGTCTTTTATACAGGCCAATATTCAACAGCACATTAAAAAGTTCATGTGCCATGATCAAGTTGGTTTCATTCCAGGGATACAAGAAAATTTCAACCTATGCCAATTAGTTAGTGTAATAAAGCACATAGACAGACTGGGGACTAGAGGTTACATGGTCATCTCAACAGATGTAGAGAATGCCTATGGCAAAGGTTAGCGTCTCTTCATAATAAAGGTCCTGAGGAAATGAGGAATATAACGAAGGCAAAATATGAGAAACCTATAGCCAGTATTATACAAATGGGAGAAAGGTGAAAGAAGGTGCACTAGGCCCAGCAGCAAGGGGAGTATTTTCTGTGTTCTTATTCCATATGGTGCTTGAAGATTTAGGCAAAACAATAAGCAGGAGAAAGCAACAAAAGGGACAAAAGTAAGAAAAATGTCACATTATCCCTATTTGCTGATGATAGCATCTTATACTTAAAGACTGCCAGAAACCCTTTATATCTTGTTAACATTTTCAGAAATGCAGGATACAAAGTTAACATCCACAAAAATCAGTAGTTCTTCTCTACAACAGTAGTTATCATGCTGAGAAATATCTCAGGGAAAAGTTTCAATTCACAGTAACTTAAGGAAAATAAAAGACAAACACCTAGGAATAACCCTTATTGTGGTGGTTTGAGTGAGAATGATCCCCATAGGCTCGTATGTTTGAATGCTTGGTCCCCAGTTAGTGGAACTGTTTGGGAAGGATTAAGAGGTGTGGCCTTGTGAGAGGAGGTGTGTTATTGGGATAGACTTTGAGGTTTCAAAAGTGCACAGCAGGCCCAATCTAGTTTGCTTTCTGCCTACAATTTGCTCTCAGGTACCACACCAGCACTATGCCTGTCTGTGTGCTGCCATGCTCCCCACCATGATAGACATGTACTAACCTGAAACTGTAAGCAACCCCCCAATTAAATGCTTTCTTCCAAAAGTTGCCTAAGTCATGATGTCTTATCACAGCAATAGAACAATAACTAAGGCACTGTCCAAGGAGATGAAAGACCTCTGCAACAAAATTTTAAACTCTGAAAAGGGAAATCAAAGGACAGTGAAAGGGATCTAGCCAGCCTGAGCATGGCAAGCATGACTCTGGCAGACCTTGCCCTTCCCCCAATTCCTCTTCCTTGCTATAAATGGTCAGACTACATTCCTCAAGCTAGTCTCCAAGGTTTATTCCCTTATTTGACCACTTCCTCCTCCTGAGGCTAAATACCAAGGTCCAGCTATCAAAGTATTGAAGTCCAGCAATCAAAAGCACCCTTTGGCTCACCTAATTAACATGAACAGTCAAAACAAAGCAACTCATCTCAGCACAGGGTTTCCCCTTTATAAGCTGCCATTTTCCTATGTGCCATATCTGTCTCCTCTCTATCCAGAGGCAGACCCTTGTCCTCTGAGATAAACACCCCTACCCCTCTCCCTTGTTCCTTTTCCTTTAGCCCTAGTCTGCCATTTCCTGTCTTTGTTGCTTATTCCATGCTGTTTGTCCCTCAGAGGCAAATAAATATTTGTACTGAGAACTTGGTCTTGGAGTATCTTGTGCTATTATTGGTCCTTTCAGAGACGTCAAAGATGGAAAGACTTTTGTCATGCTCATGAGTCCACAAAATTATTATTGTGAAAATGGCTGTTCAAATGATCAATTGAATTCCTATCAAAATTACAATTATATTGTTCACAGAACTAGGAAAAACAATCCTAAAATTCATGTTATGTGACAAAACTTTTCCTGGGGAGATAAAACACACACATCTACTTACCTTAGACGGGCTGCCTGTGACAGACCAAAGTACAAATACCACTGTGGTGATTTGAATACGCTTGGCCCAGGGAGTGGCACTCTTAGGAGGTATGGCCTTGTTGGAGGAAGTGTGTCACTGTAGGGATGGGGAATGGGACCCTCCTCCTAATCACATGGGAGCCAGTCTTCTCCTAGAGGCCTTCAGATGAAGATGTAGAACTCTCAGCTCCTCCTGCACCATGCCTGCCTGGATGCTGCCATGCTCCTGCTTTGTTGATATGAACTGAACCTCTGAACCTGTAAGCCAGCCTCAATTAAATGTTGTCCTTATAAGAGTTGCCCTGGTCATGGTGTCTGTTTATAGTAGAAAAACTCTAAGCCAATCACCAAAGTCCATCTTTGTGAACTAGAGTTTTACTGGAGTTACTTACAAGAATATGGGTGAAGGGTTACTTATAGAAGCAGAAATAACTCAAAGACAGCTGCATTACCAAAGCCCATCCAAGCACTGGTGACAGTTCACAAAGCTGGAAGCTATGCAGGTTGGACAATGTCCTTTCCAGATATCTGAGTTGGTCTAAATCTCTTCTTGGCTGCTTAAATGGTTTCTACTTCTTCCAGCCAGCTAGTCTTGTCTGAGAATTTTTTTTACAGCTTCACTTGTCTGAAAGTCTTCTTTGATGCTTTTACTGCTTTCTCTGGCAAGGAGGGGTTTGGTGAATCTGGTCAATTTCAGGGACCTCCTGAAACTACTCAGTTTGCCCTCCCATTAGCACAACATCATACGGACATGGAATTAGTTAAGGTTATGCCAAATAAAAAGAGCAAAGCTAGAGATGTCTCTTACTGGACTTCAAATCACAATATAAATGCATAGAAATAAAAATAACCTCATTCTGGGACAAAAACAGGCAATATAGAACAATGGGCAACAATAGAAGACCCAGAAGGACATCCATACACATAATTACAATTATCTGGAGCCCAGAGTATGCTTTGTTAAAAACTACCTCTTATGAACAAATAGTGCTGAGAAACTAGAGAGCCACAAGCTGAAGAATAAAACTAGATCCCTGTCTCTTGCCTTGCACAAAATTCAATTCAAAATGGATCAAGGACCTTATTAGGAGACTTGAACCTTTCAGAGGAGAATATAGAAAAAAAAAACACTTCAAAACATTCAGAAAATCTTTCACAAAAGGACTCCAACCACTCAGGAAATAATTGCAATAACTGACAAATGAAATTGCATGAACTGAAAACTTTTTGTATAATATAGGAAATACAGACTGAAGACACAACCTACACAATGGGAGAAAGTATTTGACATTTCTACATAAGGATATATAAATAACTCAAATATTAGTTCAGGCAGCATTTAATCCAAGCAATGGGAAGGCAGAGGCAGGCCAACCTCTGTGAGTTTCAGGCCAGTCAAGGTTATACAGTGATACTCTAACTCAACAAATAAAAACAGGAATTCAAAAAATTAAACACACACACCAAACCAAGAAAAAACAAATCACACCCAACCAACAAATGGGCAAATGAACTGAATACAGAGTTCTCACATAGGATAAAGATTTCAACATGTTTTGACATTAATGAACTGCAAATTACACAGAGATTCCATCTCACACCAGCTGAGAAGACCTTCATCCAGAAAACATACAAGTACCACAGAGACACTACTTTGAGATAGATATGCATAGCAGTCTAAGTCAGCCTACCACAGAGATGCTTTTATGTCTATATTTACTATAGTAATATTCAGCTAGTTTACATAGTCAGTAGATGTACACCAATAGACCAGTGGACAAAGAAAATGTGGCATAGATGCTCAATATAGTGTTACCCTGCCATAAAGAAAATAAAAATTAAATCATCTGCAGGGAAAATCTATAGAACTGGAGAAACCTCATCCTAAGCAAACACAACCAAACAACCCAAACCAGAGAATCCACACCCCCCCAAAACAAACAAAAACCAAAAAAGCTGACTCAAACACAAATATCACAATCTCTCTCTCTCTCTCTCTCTCTCTTTCTCTCACACAGAAAGAGACAGACACAGACAGAGAGACACAGAGAAAGACACACACACACACAGAGACAGAGACAGAGAGAGACAATGGGGTGAATATGAACAACTCTTGTGGTTCATTCACATGAAAACAAAATAGTGAAGTCCCTCATTTTTTAAAATGAACATATACTAATTTAAACATATAAAGGATCACAAAATAATATTTATGTTCATAGATTAGCAACATTAAACTGTTTTTTGAGGTTTTATTTATTTGTATTTTATATGAATGGGTATTTTGCTTGTATTTATGTCTGTGCACTACCTGCATGCTTGGTACTCTGGAGTCCAGAAGATGGCACCAGAATCCCTGAGACTGGAATGACAGATGATTGTGAACCATCATGTGGGAGCTGGGAGTTAAACCTGCGCCCTCTGGAAGACCAGCCAGGGCTCTGAACTGCAGAGTCATCTCTCTAGCCACAGATTATCAAACAGTAGTTTATATTCATTGTTAGCAAGGCCTGGGGCAGGGAGAAGAAGGCATTCCAAGTACTAGTTATAGAAGTTCACAATATTATAATATTATAATGCATAAGTCCAGTCTACTTCTATTCCAAATAAATCTGTAATAGTGATCCTATGTCGAAGCCCTTGAAGAAAAGGTAGTAACTTCAGCAGTGTCTACCTTTTGAACAGTATTTAGTCAGGTAAAAATGGAAATAATATCATACAGCAGGGAAATAATTAAATTATTCTTATAAATTTCTTATACATTTCTTATAAAGTCATATAGCTACAAATATTGACATTGATGAAAACTTAAGTAAACAACTAAAGCAGACATAGAACACACACACACACACACACACACACACACACACACACGCTACCCTCCTAAATAAACATAAAATATTTAATGGGCTAAAAATGAGAATTTTGGGGGTAGGTAAGATTTAATATAGATTTTTTTTCAGTTTATAAACTAGACTTAAACATGTCAATTATATCAAATAATGAGAAAATTGTGAAGGTAGTCAAAGGCTAAGAAGGTTTGACACATTGTATAAATTTTTTCTCATTAACTTCTTGTCCTTTACTGGCTCTGCAATTTTGGCAGCTTCCCAGACCTCTGCTATGAATCTCTTTCATTTAGGATCCCATCTTTTCCTTTCTTAGATGCTTCAAACATTAATTAGTGTAGTCTGTCTGTGTTTAGTTCTATTGCCTAGAACTTGTAGTTTAGAGTAAAATCAGGAGAGACTATCACATGTTCTCCCATTCCTCATTCTTGAAAATAATCTATTTAAATTGATAAAATACATAAACACAAAGACCGTAGAGTGCCAAATGGCAGCTTTCAGCCAGATATTCCCTCTTTCTTTGAATTTCTGTTTCTCCTTTCAGTGTACTTTTCTCTTCCGGGAAAACTATAATCCTTTATGCTAGTTGGACAGGCCTGTATTTTGGATCAGATTTCTGCACAGTTATAATAATAGCTGAGGTGGGTCTCACCCTAAGGCCAGTTCTTTCAACAGTGTGTAGAAGGTAGATCCGGTTCTTCCTCCCAGCTCCAGGTACCCAGAAATAAGACTCAGACTCAAAATATATTTACACATACCTTGGGTATATAGGTAGGCTCTTCTCTGACTAGATCATAACTGAAAATATCCCAATTATTTTTACCTATATTCTGCCATGTGGCTGGTTACCTGTGCTCAGGTACCTTGAGTAAGTCTGGTCACATCTTCCCAGGTGAATATCCCCTGCCTGGCTATATCCCAAAATTCTTTCTGCCTCCAGGATGTCCCATGTTCTATCCTACCCTTTTCTATAGGCCATAGGGTTTTTAAAATTGACAGGTGAAGCATCCATACAATATGTAAGACATTTTCTCTACAACCATGACTCAGATTTATCCTGTAAATTTAATGGAACATAGAAAGGCTGAAGACAATGTGGTCAGCCCTATGTGTGACTTTCTCAGCTAAGCCAATATGGTTCCTTTAATCAGAGTTGGGACTTGTTGCCTTGGGCTTCTCTTTGAGGCTACTGCTCATGCTGGGGAGATTCTTCTGACCCTCCCTGTTTATGATCAGCCACCGATAGACTTTCTAAATTAAGAGGCAAGTTTGCTATAAGCAAGTAGAATTAGTTGCTGGAGTGGTAGGAGGAAAGGGCTGAATTGGTAGCAAATAAATAAATGCTCTGGAAACAAACAAAAGTAAATAAACTCTCCATCTGCATGCACTGAGAACAAAACAGGGTATCCAACCAGTTCAGAATAAACCAATGGGTCACTGACAAAACACAAGGAAGGTCTAAGCTCAGAAAGAATTCAACATCCACCTGAAGCGGCAGCAAAGCTAGGCACAGATCTGGTGCCCATCCAGGTGAAAGTGAAAATCAAAACGGACAAAGTGGATCACAGCAGGGATCATAAACATGATAGTTTAGTTCTTTTGTATTTTAAAAGAAAATTAGCAAACAAAAATCAGTAAAGGCCAAGGAAGGAGTCGGAGGAATGGATGTGGACCACACATTACATTCATGTATGAAATTCTCAAACAATACATTTTAAGAAATTATAAATAAAAATGGGAGGTGTCTGATTTCCTCTCCACCCAGCCAGTGACCATATTACAATGTATAGAAAGCTATGATATAAAAGCCAGAACATATGCAGACTTAACTATAAGATACACTAACTGATTCCTTCCCAGAGGAAATAGACAATGGCCCCAGGTTGCCTCTGTTCTGATAAGAGAATATTTATTTATTTTTATTATTCATTTAGGATTCAGTGAAGAAAATAGGTTTTTAAAGATCTCCTCCCCCCCCTTTTTAAAGGTAAGATGAGGCTGTACAAGTGGTTTCCTTCCAGGGGCCCAAATTTCTTTGCACAGTTCCTTGGCTATGAATCCATTTCTTTGATAGGTGCAGAATGGAAGTCTTTTGTTATCTCTTTTTAAAAAGTTATGTTTCAGCTGACTCGTGCATGTCTGTTTAACCTTACATCTTACAGGTTAAACAAAAGTTGTAATCTGTTGAATAAATCTCTTCTATGGCTTCAGCATAAGATCACTGCTAGAACTTTTGAGACTTCCTAAAAAAGGGAAAGAAGATGATGGTCAAGTTTTCGAGTAGGTGCTAAGAGGAGTGTAGATTTGCAGTCTGTGAGGTGACTCCCTGACACAAAGAGAAACCCATCCACAAACATCTGGGAAGTGGTTGTAAATATGCGTGACAGCGATATATATTTCTGGAGTAGCTGACGGGTTTTGGGTGTAGGCAATAAATATCTTAGAGCTATTTCGACACTTTACTTAACCGCCCTTATCTTGTGCAATGGTGTCATCGGATTGTAGAACCCCACCCATCTTAACTCTGCGCCTGCGCAGCGCGCGTGCGTACTACCCCTGCTGCCGCCGCGCCCTTCTCTGGGCGTCTGATTCCCTTCCTCGCAGCCCCGCCCAGGCGGCTGCCCGTGACCTGCCTGGGCGCAGGGAACGGAAAGTCGGAAGGGGTAAGAGGAGTTCAGTTCATCATGGGACTGTTTGGAAAAACCCAGGAGAAGCCTCCCAAAGAGCTGGTAAGGGCCAGCGACCGGGGAAGCTACGCGCTGGGCAGCGGAGGTGGGAACAGCTAGTTGCGCTCTCAAGCTGGCCCCCATTTCCGGGGCTTTCCACTCCGCCGAGGGGCCAAGGGAAGAGTTTAGGATTGGGCTGTGGGAAGAGCGCGCCTTTGCTGCTCGGCGTCCGACCCGGGTGCGTAGGGCCGGGTTAGGAGCACCTCGGCCTCGCTCTCAGGCGCTCGAGGCGCCACACAGCCGGGCCCTGAGGAAGCACTCTTCCCCTGCGCGCGGTGGTACGGACCTCCCGGAACCTTTCTCATACGCAGGCCCCGCCCCCACGCCAGTCTGCCCATCACCCAGAGAACCTGCTTTAGACCGGAAGGTTGTGTACGTTGAACCGGGTCGGATCCCCAAAAGGTCCAGGCACCTGCCATGCAGGTCCGTTTCTAGCTCACCTCTATGTGCAGGGAAGCCCGACTTCTGTTTACTCCAGAAGCTCAGTAGTTCTGTCAGGACCCTACCCATAAGAATGCTACCGAAAATAGTTCTGCTCCTACTCTGAATTCTTAGATCTGCCTGTAAATTGAGTTATTTTAGGAACCAATAACCAGCCGCCTAAGTTTGAGTCCTACTTTTAGACGTCTTGGCTCTCTGATCTCGAGAAACTTGTCCGAGACTTCTCACATGTCAAGTAGGAAGAGTGCTACTTCAGTAATTGGCCATGAAAAGATGTGAAGCTTGAGCTAGTAGTGGTAGTGAAAGTGCGGTTTTTTGTTTTTGTTTTTGTTTTGTTGTTTTGTTTCTTTTTATACACCCAGTCTTATTACTGACCACCAGCAGTCGCACCAACAGTACCAGCAGCCAGCACATTGGACTTGTAGGGACCCATTCCAGCCCTACTGAATCAGATTTTAAATCATGACTATCCCCAGTGGTTAGTATGTGCCCTGACGTTTGAGAAGCCCTGTTTCTACAGCACTCAAACTTGTCCTTCAAATCTTTTAGTTCAGTTATGGAAGTGTAGCTGTCAAGCCAGCCTCATTCATTAACTCTGCCATTTTTCTGGTGCGTGTTCTGTTTTTTTAGGTGGGTACTCAACTAGAGGAGAAATTGACTTCGTATTCTTAGCAATCACGTTTATTATTTAAAATAATGGAAATGGTAAGCAAGTAATGTACATACCAGGCATAAATTTAAATAGTCATAAGACTGTTTTCTTTAGACTCTATCTCAACTTATGAATGACAAAGCTAAGTTCACACACTAGTAATGATTTCCTTATCTTCAAGAAGAGTATACAAATACCACAAAATGGTCTACATAATGTCCTAAAGTGAAATTGTATGCTTGTCTCATTTAAGTTCCACAGGTTCAGTTTTGTACCAGAGAGCAAAATGTAACAGGTGCATGAATGTTCCTAATAAGAAAAGGTTTTAAGAGATGCAGTGTGGCATGCCGTTCATCTTCTTGGGTAGTCTGGGAAGGAATATTCCTGAAAGCAAAAGTTCAAGGCCGGACTGGACAGTGGCTCAGACAGCAAAGATTTCAGGGGAAAGTCTGGGTGTTGTAGAGTGTCTGAGACATTATTACCATGCATTCATTTTAAAAATTTAATCCCCACATTAAAAAAAAAAAAGTAACATTGTAAGAGTAAAGACTTTAGAGTTGGCTGTTCATCATCCTGCAAGGTCTGTGTCTTGCCCTTAGCTTTTTTCCTCTGTGTCATTTTATGTGAAATGGAAGTTGGATGTAAGCTTGATGAGATCCAAGTTAAACAAATTTAGAAAGAATGTCTCACAAAGATGCTATGAACGTCATACTACATGCGTGTTAAGAGTTAGTTCCGGGTGGAAACGAAAGTGATCACCACTCCAGCTGAAGCTTGCTTTGTCTGGGCAAGGCAGACTTCTATTATCCATCAGAAAGGCATGCTCAGAAGAGTCAACCCACAGAGACAGCAAGTGCACCTGGTTTTTATTCTAACTCGGGTGGTGATTGTGTCTTTTCCACATTGACTGGGGTCTGACATTACAGTCTGATTCACAGTTTGTCTGAAAAGAATTGCCACACTGGAAATGAAGAAAGGGGGAAGGGGGTCACCGCTCCATCTAATTCCTGGAGCGTAGTAGGAGGCCTTTGTGTAGACAAAGGTGTTGGGATTGGAGTTGGAAACATTTGTATAAAAGTCTTACAAAGTGGGGAAGACTAAAAGATTTGAATCCTTCTTAACACAAATTTAACATTTTTTAATATTATTACTAATATTATAACTAAAAAATTATAATAAAATTACATCTAATAAATTAAGACTTATTTAATATTTCTAGCATATTCTATCAGAAGGCATATAAGTAGTTTCATTTTGTTTGTAGACAGGTTCTTGCTGTGTGTGCTGTATGGTTTCTGTCAACTTCACACAAACCTTGACATATCTGGGTGGAGGGAATCACAGTTTGTGAATTGCCTCAGGCAAGTCTGTGGGGTATTGTACTGATGGACGTGGGAGGGCCTAGCTCTCTGGACTATGCCACCCCTGGACAGGTGGTCCTGGTGGTCCTCCATGGTCTCTGTTGCAGTTCCTGCGTCCAGGTTTCTTGACTTCCCCTGATGCTTTATTACAACTGTAAGCTGAAATGTACCCTTTTCCTCCCCACGTTGCTTTTGGTCGTGATGTTTATCACAGCAATAGACACCAATAGAAACCAAACTAAGACATCATGTGTCCCAGGCTGGCTTGGAATTGTTGATCCTTCTCAGAGGATCAACAGAGCTATCTCAGAGCTGATATTACAGATGTGTGCCACTATATTTGGCTGCTCGTCTCATTAATGTTGCTAGTAAATTTGGTCACCTGCTTTCAGGTCATGTCAGCCAGGTTATCTATAATGTAGTTTTTCTTTTGCTGCTATTCAATAAAATAGCACGGGGTTCGCGGACTTGCATTGAGCATATAAATTGGACGCATTAGCATCAACTAAACCAATATAATTTAATCACACTTTGATTAATTGTAAGGGATACTGCAGCCAATTATCTAGCAAAGTGGTAAGCAGTTGGCTTGTTGAGGAAGCTGTAGGAGCTGCTTTGCTTTCCGACTCTCCTTCGTTTTCTCTAAATGCCATCTGATCATATTGGTTAGATTTCTCAGAATTTGCTCTCATTCTGGGAGTTGCCTGATTTGTGACTAGGTTTTGTTTTGTTTTGTTTTACTTTAATAAACTCAATTTGGTTGGTCTAAGGAATTTTTCTCTTAGTAATAGAGAGCAATGTGAGGGGTGCTACATGGATTGGCTTTGCAGTTTCTCATTAACCCTTTTTTCTTAAAATTCCATAGCATCTATTTGTACCTCTTTGCTGAACTGATCTGTCTTTTAATGGTTTTCTGCCTGGTAATTTCTTTTCTAATTTCATCATTGCTTTCTTAGTTGTTAGCTGACAGTCTTGGTTACCTGGACATAGACTTTGTGCTGAAAAGGCAAGAGAAGTAAGTGCCCAATTGCTTTTCCTTTAATCGTGGTGTTTAGAGTAAGGGATTGACATAATGGTTTCCAGAGATATGAAATGCTTTTTCTCTCCAGTACCATTTAGGTCTAGTAGATTTTAATATGTTTTATATGTCGTAGTCACTTTTCACCATTATTTTGTGTGATGTTAAAGTACAAGTTTGCTCAAGAGTGCTAAAGAGTTTCTGTCACTTTTAAACATAATCTTAACAGTCTCTGAGTGCTTCCTTGCTTTCTAGTGCAATACATATCTTGGTGTGATTTGTATGCTCCCATCTTGGAATCCAAGATCCACTATTTCTCTTATAATGGCAGTACTGTTTAGAACCCAGAGTTTGGGTGCATATATGTATGGAATGTGTTCAATTCTAGGACTTTTTATGAAACATGAGTAGGGTGTATATTAAATTAAAAACCTGTGATGGTAATTTTAAATTATATCAAACCAACCCTTTGCCAAAACCAGCAGAAGTAAACAAAAATCACCGAGAGCAGTGGGATATCATCATAGTCAGGGTCCTAAAAGAACTGGGATGCTCAGTTACAGGTGCTCTCCAATGCTTAGTGCATTGACCAAAAATCTGAGAATCTGAGCAGACCTGTTGACAGACCCTGTGGAGTGACTGGAAACAGACTGGCATTCACAAATATCGAAGCAGGTTGCAGGCAGTCGCTGCCCTTAGCAGATAACTGAGAACCAGTTGCCAGCCCACTCAAGTTAGATGTTTGGTAGAAGAAATACAAGGTTTCTCTGGAAGAAGATGAGGTCACGCTCAGAGACTTAAGTTATCCTGAAAATTCTCACATACTATGTTCAGAATTGATTTTTTAAAAGAAGACATTTATGGGTAAGAGACCTTCATATATCCTGGATGCAAATTCTTTATAAATTTCACTGGGGACTTGTTCAGCACACAGCTCTAAATGGGATATCTCAGTTAAATCCCTCACCTCAAGCTCAGGGAACCCTGTGAAAGAGGAGGCAGAGGGAATGGAGAACACCAGGTGAGCAAGGCTCTCTAAATTAACTGAGCCAAGCTCATACGAACTCACAGAGGCTGAATGAAGCAGCAAGCACAGGGCCTAAATGGACCTGCCCTAGGTCCTCTGTGTGTCTGTCGTAGCTTTCCTGAGTGTGTGAACAAGTGAACCAACTGATGCTTGTGCCTTCTCGTGGAGCTCTTTTCCTTCTTTTGGTTTGCCTTGTCTAATTTCAGTATGATGGGTTTGTATTATCTTACTATGTATTATTTTGTTACATTTTGTTATTTCTTGGATAGCCTGTTCTTTTCTAATGAGAGACAGAAGAGGAGTGGATCTGGAGGGGAGAGAAGGTAGAAAGGAACTGGGAGGAGTAGAGGGAGGGGAAACTGTAATTAGGATATAGTGTATGAGGAAAAAACCTCTTAGTTTTAGTAAAGTAATAAAATTATCGAAACTATATATTTATATGTTATATGTATTATATAATAATATATTTATTGCACGCTCAGATATATAGTACTTTGGTTCCCAGCTTTCTCACATGATAGCTACAACTATCCCTAATTCTGGATTCAGGGGATCTGATGTCCTCTTCTGAACTCCTTGGGCACCAGGCATATATGTAGTACAAGACATGTAGGCAAAATATCATACACATAAATACATCTAAATTTTTTTCAAAAACTAATTTTGTTTTATTATTTATTATTGGTATGGTTATAAATATCTTCCCATTTGTGGTATTTTTCTTTAATTAGTCTTATGCAAAATAAAATTCATACTTTCAATTTAAATAAAAATATCAGCCCTTTTCTGGTTATTATTTGTGTCGTTTAAAACTTAATTTTAAAGATTTATTTTTAAGTTAAGTGTGGGTGTCTGGGTGTGGGTGTATACATGTAAGTCAGGTGCCTGACACATTGGATCTCCCTGAGATGGAGTTTCATGGGTGCTGGGAATCCCAGGGCCTAGGCAAGAGCAGTATGCATCCTAACTACTAGGCCAACTCTCCAGCTCCTTTCTTTGCTTTGCTTTGTTTTGTTTGTTTGTTTGTTTGTTTGTTTTTTGTTTTAGGGAATCTTCTAACTTGACAATCTCAATTCTTAGACCTAGGGCTTGAAGAAAGGGCTTCATGTGGTGTGCTAGGCAAGCCTTCTATCACTGAGCTGCATCTCTAGCCTTTCTTTTAGCTCTGGTGCGATGATTTTATTTCATAATTGTGTTTTGAATCCACCAGGAATTCGCTTCAGGGATTGGTGGAACCAGGATTTGGACAATTGGTTTCTGTGTATCATTTGTCTCTGCACTGGTTATAGGTGATGCCTTCTTGCTGGTTTCAATTTCCCTCACCTAGTCTGTGTCTAGCATATAATAAATAGCCTCGGTGAATGAATTTGAATAAATCACTTATCTTGATGGTCTCAGCCTTTCTGTGGGTTCCTTGGTTTCTGTGGGTTTCTTGGTTTTCACAGCACAGTCTAACTTACTAATTGATTTTGAAACCTTCCTGCCTGTTACTGCCTTCCTACTTCTTTAAATCCCTTTGATTTGTCAGCAAAGTTCTGTTGAAACTAAATATTTGTTTAAATTTCTTTTTATCTATTTTGAATTTTCTTTATGGTATCTTTTTACTTATGAAACCTATTTGATACATTTTGTTGAGCTCCTGGTCTCAGACTGTGTTTCTTAACCCTTAAAGAATATTAGAGTCATTTGGAAACATGTAAAATGTTAAGTGTCATTTGGGCTGCCCCAGTCTAGTTAAATTGATATTTTTTATTTATACATAAATATTAACAATAGCCAAAAGGTGATAGCTAACTCAGATGGCCATCAGCAGGGGAAGAGAGAGACAAGTTTGTGGTGTGTGCATATAATGGGGTGAAGATGAAACATAAAAAAGATGACTTACCTGCCACAACACCCGTGAACCTTGAAACATACTATGAAATGAGAGGGTTTGGAACCAAAGGGCATACACTGTAGACTATTTTTATACGAAATAATCAGAACAGCCAGTCCTGTAGAGACAGAAAATAAAATACTGGTTGCCGAGGAGCTGGTAGGTGGGGAGATGAGGGCTATTTAAGGTGTGCACTGTGTCCAAGGTGATGGAAAGATTTTAGGGGCTGATAGCAGGTTGTACTAAATTTCACCACCAGTTATATACTTTATGATTAGTTGCGTATTATATAAATTTAACTTAAACTGTAAATTAATCTAACCTGATTAATTATTTAAAAATTGTATTACCTCCTAGTTTTGTTTTTAATTTGTGTGTGTGTATAGATGTCACGCCTGTGCATGTGCCAGAAGAGGATGTCAGGTATCACTTTTCGCCTGACTCCCTTGAGACTAAACCTAAGGGCTCACTAAACCTGAAGCTCACCATTTTGGCTAGGTTGACTTGGCCAGTGAACTCCAGGGATTCACTAGTCCCTGTCCCCCAACTTTGGGGTTATAAGTCATGCCTGGCTTTTAAGTGTTGAAACATTCCTTTCACTGGCATCATTGTTTTTATAAATATTTTACAGATTTTGGTAAGTAATTATTAAATGTTAAACTTAAAATTTAATAGAAACACATCTACTGATAGGAATTTTTAAACACAGTTTAATCCATGTACTTGTGTGAGAATGTTACAGGGTTCTGAGTTCTGTTCCTTTACAATCAATAAAGAATTTTTGGTTCGATGTAAGTACTGAAAATCCTTTCTGTGAGTAGCTGGTGGTGGAAGGGCTTTGAAGTAGCGATGTCACTCAGTTCTTCCGAGTCATGTGCCAAAACACATACAGTAATTTCATATAAATTTAACTTTTAATGATTTAGCAGCAGACACCTCAGATTTTTCTTCAGTAATTTTGAAAAAAAAAAAAAAAAAAGAAAGAAAGAAAGAAAGAATTGGAAGGCAGGTCACTGGTATGAGAATGTGCTAGTCCTACATCAGTATCTCCAGTTGGTACATTTAGTGCCTCAATTAACCTGACAGGAAGAAAAGTAACATATAAAAGATAAGTTCCCAGTACATAGGCAGAATAGTTTTTTAAAAAATTATGTGTAAAAGATGAAAGATCTCCTGATGCCCTAAGACTGTCTTTGCCCAGGTACCATGTGAAAAATATTAGTGTGCCCGCAGAGTCTCCTATAAAGTGTTCTTCCCTGCCAGGCTGTAAACAGTTTGGAGTGCCTGTGTACTGTGATTGAAGAGTTAGCTTTTAAAAAGGGAAGGAAAGGAAAGGAAGAAATGACCCTAAAGATCTTTCTGCAGAATTAAAAAAAAAATTGTGTCTGAACTCAATGTAGAATTGATATAGAATTTTTAAGAATGTGCAAAATTGACCAGAAATGTTTGCTTCTCTGATAATTCCATATTTAAAATTTTCCCCAGGTTAATGAATGGTCACTGAAGATCAGAAAGGAAATGAGAGTTGTTGACAGGCAAATAAGAGGTAAATTACTATTTTATGTTTCTATTCTATACTCTTAATGCTCAATTTCATTTTAGTACATAAAAGTAAACAGTCACCTCTACATTGTGAGACACATACACACATCCCCTTACACATACATAATTATGTGTAGATGTTCTCATTATTTTGTTTTATACTATACTGAGAATAAAAAAGATAATGATTGACACAGACTACTGTAAAGGAACAAAAGAAAGTTCTTTATGCTTGCACATTAAATACATTGTGCATAAGAAAACAGTGCAGTTCTATTATCTCTACTCTCTGCATATTTTAACATAACTTTCAATTGGGAACAATATATTTCTAAATAAAAGTTACTTTTTAAGTACCATTTGAGATTAAAGTGAGTGACCAAGAAAGGGTCATGCTTAAACTATGTTTTTTTTGTTTTTTTAAGTTTTATTTATTTTTGACAACGTCATTCTATGAGCAGTATATCTTAACTAGGCCTGACCCAGGCCGGCCTCCCACCCCTCTCAGGCCGCTCATATCATCTTCCCCACTTCATATTCATACCCACAGCCCCCCCCTGCAATCCACTGACTCAGTCAGTGCTGCACTGAGTCAGTCAGTGCTGTTGGTTGGAATGCTGACTGGTTTTGTTGGCGTGATCTGTGCAGGTCTATGTAGGCATCCATAGCTGCAGTGAGTTCTGTGTGCGATGGCTCTGTCATGTTCAGAAGACAATATTTTACAGCAGTTCTCCATGTTTATGTTCTTTCTACCTCCTCTTCTGCGATGGTCCCTGGGCTGTGGATGGGATGTTGATTTAGCTGTCTTTAGTGCTGAACACTTAGTAGTCATTTGTTCTCAGCATTTTAACCAGTTTTGAGTCCTGAGTTATGAGGCCATGTTAGAATTAATTATCTATTACTAATTACTGTAGAGTATCACTAATCTATCAACATGACTATTTAGCAAGCCATCAGTAGTTGGTTACCTTGTAGGGCCTAGACATCCTAAGCCATAGTCTTGTATGAGATATGAATTCCCTTCTATGGATCAGATGACAAATCCAACCGAAAAGCTATTGGCTACCCCAGTATCCTTCGCACCATTATTAAACTAGTGAGTATGTCTTCTCTGGCAGGTCAGGATTGTAGTATGCAAGGTTTGCTGCTGAATAATATTGATGGCTTCCTTCCCACCCCACACTGGCCTGCATAGCATTTTCCAGCATTGTGAAACTAGCCAGTAGGGAGGAAGTTTTCAGGTCAGTTCTAGCTTGATTTCTCTATGTCTTGTAGCCAAAATATGTCCTGCCTCAGCAAGTATGGTCTCACTACCTAGTTCTGGTGGGCAACCAGAAGGTAATGACAATAGCCTGTGTTGTTATAGTGCTTCTGGGGTCTCCCTGTTACCTTAAGTAAGCCTAGCACTGAGACATGGGAGAAGTGTTGTCAATCCATGCAGGTTAATCTGCATTTATATTTCTTAGAAATTAACTTTTAATTAACTTATAAAGTAGTGGGTTTCCCTAAGGGTTTTATAGCCTTAGTTTTGGCTAATCACCTGCACCCTTCTTCCCTGATCTGCCCTGTCCTCTCTTAACCTTTAACCTCCGGTATTCCCTTCCTCGACTGCTACTGCTATGGGTTCCCTCCCTTGAACCCATCTTCTGAGGGGTTCTGCTATCCTCTTACTCCTTAAAGGATTTTTTAAAAACACCTTTATGAATAAAAAAGATTGATACCAGAAATGTGTCCCAGGATGACAGTATCATGACTTTAAAAAAGAAATAAAGATGAGAATTGTATTCCCAGCTGGGTTAATTTCAGTCTTAACACTTCAATTGTAACTGAAAGTGTGAACGCGCTAACTATGAAACAACTGGTTCTCATACTGGACAGATGAGGATCCTCATAGTCTGTCCTTTTGCTAGAGATGCTTTCTTGAATGTGGCATATGGGAGGGACTCCATAAAGAACATGGTGGTCTCGTTGAATTGAAGATTTGGAGATCAGGGTAAGGGAGGCAAAAATTTGTGATACTGAGTAATAGAGAAGAGGAACATAACCAGGGAAAGAACTCCAGATATCTCCACAGGCATGGGTCTGAATACTTACTTAGAGTGGTATTGCAGAGACTGACAAAGAACAGTTAATGGGACAGAACAACTACCAGGAAGTTTTAAGCTGAACAGTTCCCAAAGCTAACAAAGGGTTGGAAGATGGTTTAATTTTGCAAACACAGTAAAGAGAGTTTGTAAAAATCTGGGACATTCAATACAGACTGGAGAAGGGCCACATTTAGTATTAAGGTAAGAATAAAGGCATGTTTATGAGGAAAGCTTATGAACAGGTCTTGAAGTTGATCTGCAAGTGACTTATCTGCCAGCCAAAATAAAACTTAATGCTCTTTAAAGGACTACAAAATTATGACACCTAACAGAGAGTCATTCTCAGTGCCAAGTAAAAAGGCCATTGCAGGAATATAGAAAAATGACCCATGCAGGCAAAATAAATAAATTGGACAATAGAAATAGAAAAAACAAACAAACCAATTAAGCTAAAAGGGATAAGAAATATGAGGTATTTTTCTCAGCCCTACTAATAATGGTTCTGAAATGCTTTAACCTCCCTTCTAGCCCACCACCCACCAGAGGTAGTGGGAAGGAAAGGTTATTAGGATACGGGGGCAGTGGTCCTAGTTAGAAATTGTTCTTTGGAGAAAATCCAATCTGCATTGTCAGGAAATCAGCAGTTCAGTTCACAGGAATCATCAGCGGCAGCTTGATCCACTTGAAAACACTTCACGAATATACCAACAGTCCGGTTTAGTAGTGTTGGGATAGCAAACATGAATCAGCAGCAATAGCATGACTTAGCAGATTCAGCCGGGCCTCAGACGAATTGGCATGAATCAGCAGGAGGGACTAGGACCACCAGGGACACCAGGAGTTCTGGCTGTGTCTCTCAAGAGAAGACTCAAGGCCAAGAAGTGTTGCAGAGCTAGCTATGCAAGCAAGCCAAGCCCCACTCACTGTCGGTTGGGTCCTGTTTATACTCCCTCCAAATATGTGTCCTCCACGGGTCTTGCCTCACCATGTGTTGTGCCTCAGTACATGAGTCTGTATCAGCCAACATCACTCTGCCAGTTGGCCCAAGTCCACTGAAGCAGCAAGAAGCAGCAGGAACCTCTGGAGAAGTTTTTTTTGGTGTGTTTCTCTCTATGGAGTCACAACAAATGGAGCTCAGCAGTGCACGTAAGGCGAACCAATACATGTGTGTCACTAGTGAAGAATCCTTCACCATGTGTCCTTCCATGTGCTTGCTTTAGCAGATTATCCTCTCACCTGTGTCTGCTTCAGGAAAACACTCCTTCACGTGTTTGCCCCAACAAAACACCATCTAACATAACTGACTTTCCAAAGAAAACCAGAAGTTTCCACTTCAGAAATATGTTAAATAATTTAAAACAAAACAAAGTCATAAGAAAAAAAGAAAAACTCCTAGATAAAGCAAAACTTCACAACATGGACACAACAACAGATTAGACGATATAAAAAAAGGAGATTAAAGAAATTGAAGATAGTAACACAAACTATGCTACAAAAAACAAGAGCAACAGAGGTACTGTGACCTGTGGACGATGTTAAGTGGTCTGATGTGTATAATTTGAGTATCAGAAGAGTCAAGAGATCAGGTGAAATTATAGCTGAGTATTTTCAATAAGCCTATAAAACCAAAAAATTATCCCAAAGCTGAATCAATTAGAGGAAACAACATTGAGGCACAGCATGCTTAGTTTACTGAAGCATAGAACAGACAGCCTAAAAAGAGGCACATTAGAAATCGGAGACAGTGGAAGAGCATCTGTTGCTTGAAGTGTGTGAGGCCCTGGGTTCAGTCTGCAACACTATGAGTAATAAATACAGAAAACAGTAAGAATGGTTAAAACTTAATTATCAGAAATGATGTAAACTAGAATATCTTTAATATGGTAGAAGAACAAGTTTTATACTAAATTTCTATATATAAGCTGGGCGATGGTGGTGCATGCTTTTATTTTAATCCCAGCACTTGGGAGGCAGAGGCAGGTGGATTTCTGAGTTCGAGGGCAGCCTGGTCTACAGAGTGAGTTCAAGGACAGCCAGGATTACATGGAGAAACCTTGTTTTGGGAAAAAAAAAGAAAATTTATATCCAGAGAGAATACTGTTCAAAGGTTAAAGTGAAGTTAAATATTTTTAAGCTAAAAGCTGAGCCTCTTGCCAGCATAAGAAATGTTAAAGAAACTGTAGCCTGGGGCTATAGAGATAGCTAAGAGACCGGAGACTAAAAGCACTTACTGCTCATATAGAGGACCTGGGATTGGTTCTCCGCATCTACACTGGGCAGTAACTCCCAGTCCCGGGGATCTGATGCTCTGTTCTTGTCTCCAAGAGTACCTGTACACAGGTAGTACACATAAACTCAGTAGGCAGGTACACATATTTGTAAATATAAAAAAATCTTTATAAGTTGTGGGCCAAAGGAAAATCAAACCTAGATACACACAAAGAATAAAACATTTTGGCTATAATTAAATCCAAGTAAACAATGTTTTCTTCTTTCATTATTTAAAAAAAGTTTATAATAAGATATTGTAGCATGTAATATACAGGAATAAAATGTATGATATTAGCATAAATAGTTCATTGGTATCATATACAGCCTATGTTGCAGTTGATTTTTTAAAAACTATTTTTATTTTATGTACATTGGTGACTTGACTGCTTGTATGTCTGTGTGAGGATGTCAGATCCCCTGGAACAGGAGTTACAGTTGTGAGGTGCCATGTGGGTGCTGGAAATTAAATCCAGGTCCTCTGGAAGAGTGGCTAGTGCTCCTAACCACTGAGCGATCGCTACCTGTTGCAGCTGATTTTAATTATGCACATGCTGAACATACATAGGCATGAGAATTTCTCTCTGCGAGTTCACTCAGAAGACAGTTTGCCTTACTATTATTGCACCCAAAACTAGTTCAGGGCCCTGCCTTCAGTGCCCAGCTATGCCCTGGAATATGTTTGAATGGAAGCTGCTCACACAAGGGGAGTTATTAAAGGTTGCTAAGGGGATGAGACTTAGTCCATTGTTTGGAGCAAGGTGTTTATGCAGCTTGATGCTGATAAGGGTCCTGGGTTGCTAGATGCTTTGTTAGGAGAGGGATGTGTGCATAGCCCAAGCAAAGTAGATGCTAAGTTTTCCATATGCTAGCCTGTCTGACTCCTGCCTCATCCTCCAGTGCATTGGTATTATAGGCATGAATCACAATGTCTGTATTTAATTCCTTTTTAAATATAAATGAACTAAACTATTTAATCAAAAGAAATTGTCAGAAAACATTAAAGAACACTATTGAAGTATATGTTGTCTATAGCAAACTCAGTATAAATCCAAAACCACAAATAGGTTGAGAATTCAAAGTTAGAAAAAAAGACTGCATTGCAGATTTAACCAAGAGAAATGGGTGTAACTTTACATTATGGTAAACCAAACTCTAAAACATTAAAAAGTTCCTGAGAAAAGAGCTTACTATATTAATAAAAGTTCTAATAAAATCTAATATCTACCTGATCATATACATTTTCCATCTAACTAAATACCCTTAAAGTATAAAAGGGAAACAGAATTAATTAGTAGGATTTCAATAATAGTAGGAGACCTCACTGTTCCAAATGGTTGAGTAAAGAAATGTATTAGGACAGTGGAAGAAACCGGCTGTATCTATTTAGATATATATAGAATTTCCAACAATAGCAGTATATGCATTTTCTCAGGTGTGCATGCAACATCCTCCAAATAAGATTGCATGTTTGCCCCTAATTCAAGTCTCAAGTCTCAGTCACCCTTGATCATTGAATCAATGATCAAAAAAACCTTTCATCCAGAGTATATTTGGACCTAATGGTTTCACTGATGACTTTTACTGAACATTCATGGTTCAGTAAAACTGAACCATGTAAACTGGCTAATACCAGTTTGTGAACTTATTAAAATGTCCAGAGGACTTTCTGACTCACTCCATAAATCAGTATACCTTTAAATCAAAGCCAAAGATAGTTACGAGAAACCTACCATCTGATAAACCTTGTAAAAGTACTTAATACAATACCAAGAAGTCAAATTTAACAACATCTTGAAGCGATTCTACCTCCTGGCCACGTTAGACTTATCTTAGATTTCCTGTTTCTCTCTGTATTTGTTAACAATCTCAGGAAACAGCAGTGAAAATGGTGCTTCTTGACCCATTTCAGGGTTTCAGGGTGGAGTTTGATGATGGGGAATGTAGAGCTAGCTCCTTCACACCCTCTCTCTGATTTTCACAACAAACAAAACAATTACACCTGCATTTTTCCAAGCAGCTTTCTTGGGAGTAAATTAGTCCCTCTGTCTCATGAGTGCTGGGATTATAGGTGTGTACCACCATACTTAAACCCCGCAAATGATTTGAATTTCCTATAAATCTGCCCTAGTGCTGTAGAATAGGAAGTTGCTGCTGAATAGTGCCCAGTGAAGGAGTTGCTTTCTTTTTCTAAATATCAAAATATGTGTTTTTGTGGTAATTCCTCCTCCAGAATGAAAGTAGATCTCCTTAGCTAACATTGATACAATCTTATAATCGAGGGGTCTTGATTAGGTTCATTTTTGCTGCCTGCTAAATAATTAAAATGCAGGGAAAAAATCTGGTATGTATCAGGTAGCAGTGAAGAAATTACAAACACCGCAGATAACAGCGGGCACACTCGGGTATGTAGTAGATATACAGAGAAAAAGACCTGCAGAGCTGGGGTGGGATTTGGGAAGCCACAAAAAAATCAGTCTCTTCTCAGGGTTGGAGTTTTTGAAGACTCTCAAGACTTTTCCTCCCTTAATTTAGAGTTGGTCAGTCTGAAGAAAGGATGGTTGATTGGCCCACATCTGTGTAATGTTCTGATCCAGCCGTGGACTTATTCAGCCAGTTTATCATCAGGAGGTCCACTGGAGGGAGATGAGGACCCTTGCAGGAGCTTTGGTTTCAGATCCTGAGAAACCAGTTCTTCCCACTGCAAAAGGGCTGTGGTTATCAATGCCAAGGCCGTTGTGCGTTCAGTCTGTAATGTTCCCTATGTGCAACATTGTTTGATTAGTTTCTTGATGGCCTAATCTCACTCTACTATAGCTTCTGCTGTTTACTTTTCCCCCTAAAAATATAAGATGCTGTACTTCCTAATAAACTTGCTTGGAATAAGACATAGCTTGTGCAAGACCTGGTCACAAATTTTGTTATCTTCTCTGTCTTCTATCTTTATCTTCTGATCTAATCCTCCCCCTCAGGACCCCGTCATGGGAGAATGACCTGCTGGTCCAGATCACTGTTTAGTTGTAGAATTATGAATGGTTAAGATGGTAAATTGTGTTACATGTATTTTGCTGCAGTTTCTAAAATCCAAAAGTTTTTACAGGTTATAAAGCATATAACAACAATACAGAGATATTTACACTCTAATTCTCTAGTTAATGCTGACACCATGCTTTAATGTGTTCAGGTTCTCTTTAGGCTGTAGGTTTTTAACAGTTACTGTTCAGTTGTGCTCCCATACTTGTAAGAAAGCTGCTTACTGATGGTAAGAATAAGCTCTGAGATGCACATACAGTGCATTCTAAAGCTCCTTAGTAGAGATAGGTACCAAGCAGTGTTAGAACAGGCTCACAAGGGTTTTTAAGGTATAATAGGATTATACTTCTGCGTATTGTCAAACTATGTTAGTCTTGTTTCAGAAAGTAATAAATACTCATATATTAATATTTTTATCTATATCCTCTGATAATTTTCTACTTACAGATACACTTAGATTATAATAAAAACAGTTTGAGTGCTACCAAGCCTGATTTGCCTTTCTCGTGTGTGTGTGTGTGTGTATGTGTGTGTGTGTGTGTGTGTGTGTGTGTGTGTGTGTTTGTATACAGGTATGTGGGTGGCCAAAGAGGAGTTAGGCATTGTGAGCCCCCTATGGGTTGTGACTTCTGAATTCTGGTCTCAAGATTAGGCAGCAAGTACTTAACTGCAGAAACATCTCTCCAGCCCCTACCCATGGCTTTTGATATTCTGTTCTAAATTTAGATATCCAAAGAGAAGAAGAGAAAGTAAAACGGTCTGTGAAAGATGCAGCCAAGAAGGGCCAAAAGGAAGTCTGTGTGGTTCTGGCCAAGGAGATGATCAGGTCGAGGAAGGCTGTGAGCAAGCTCTATGCATCCAAAGCACACATGAACTCTGTGCTCATGGGCATGAAGAACCAACTTGGTAAGGCCCAGGTACCTTACATCCCCCAATAATGCTGCTGCCCTTGGTACTGCCAACACTGTTTCCTTTTATAGGAAGAAGAGTGTCAAATCTGTTTTCTAGCTTTTCACATTGTTCTAACTAGGGTATGTACGAATGTAGAGTATAATTATTACTATTGTTTTGTCACTCACTTTTTTGCCGTGGTTTTGAAATAATAAATCTACATAGACGTCTTCGTTTAGACGTTAGAACATGTTGAATGTATATGTTCAGCTGCAGTCCATACGCAAACCAACCCTTGAATGCTCCATCCGCTTTTGAGTATTCTATTTCGCTCTATGCCTTCTCTTAGCATTTGATTAAAATTGAGATTCTGTTTGATCTTGGCAGTCCTGTGTACTCTAACTTTATCTCTCCCTCGTCTCCTTTCTTCTCTCCATCATCTGTACTGCTCTCTTTGTCCCTGGAACTGGAGCAGCTTGTGCTTATCTTAGAACCTTTGCAATGGATGATCTCTCTGCAGTACAAAGTGCCCCCATCTCTGGAGATGATGGGTCCTTGTTCTACAGGTCTCAAGATGGTAGGGACACAGTAAAGTCTCTTCTAAAGGCTTCTGTCATCAACGTAATCTTCTTCTCTCTCTCTCTCTTTTTCTTAATAGGGTTTCTCTGTGTAACAGCCCTGGCTGTCCCGCAACTCACTTTGTAGACTAATTTGTCCTGAAACTCACAGAGATTTGCCTGCCTCTGCCTCCCAAGTGCTGGAATTAAAGACTTGTGCTGCCAAGCCTGGCTTCTAAGTAATTGATTTCTAATGAAATTAGCGTGTTCAGTTAGTTTTTAAAAACAGTGCTAGGAATTGAATATAGAATCTTGTATTGGCTAGGCACGTGATCTACCACTGAGCTATATCCCCAGTCTTGTTTGTTTTGTTTGCTTGTTTATTTTGAGTCTCAATATGTAGCCCTAGTTGGCTTGGAATTCAAAAAGATCCATTTGCCTCTGCTTTCTGAATGCTGGAATTAAAGGCATGGACCACCATGCCCAGCATTGCTGTATTTTTAATGTATACATTGTGTCCTACTAGAGCCAGATACCTTGTGTGTTTAACCCATGGGTCTATCTCTATCTTAGAAAAGAGTGTCTGGTCATGTAATACCTTGAAGACCACAACCACAAGCAGTTTCATATGCTAGTGACTGTTTCTCTGTAGTATGTGGTTGTTTTTTCTGCATGTACTTTTAATATTAAATATGGAGCTTAGAGACTTTTATTATATATTAAAAATTTTATTTAGCTTTCCTTTCTGTATATGAGTTTTTTGCCTGCGTGTATGTCTGTGCAGTATATCTATGGCGTACTTGCAGAGGAGGACATTATATCCAGTGGCACTGAAATCTGTATGATGTTAGCTGCTATGTGGGCCTGAGAATCAAACCAGGTCTTCTGAAATTACAGCCAGTGCTTTCTACCACTGAGCCATAACTCTAGTCCCCTTTTATTTTATTTTTATTTATCTGCTTGTGGATGCTGGCAGAGGCCAGAAGAGGGTGTCTGATCTCCCCTGGAGCTAGAGTTACCAATGGTATCCTTTGCAAGAACGGCAGATGGTTCTTAACCACTGAACCATCTCTCCAGCTCTAGTTATTAGTTCATTTTTTTCCAGCTAGTTTTTATGGCTTCCCCCCCGCCCCCTTTTTCTTCCTCTTTCCTACCTCCCAGTTTTGATCTTAGAACTCCTGAATTTCAGGAAGCTCCTCAGGACATGCAGACTATATAATATCTCAATTTAGATCTCTTATCTAGGTCTAAATGTTCATAACAACTCAGTTTCCAGGTGAGGCTTGCATAAGTCACCTGGACTCAGGCACCTTCACTGCCTATTTTTATTGTAATTGCTTCTCATATACATTGTCTGCTTATTTTTAGGTATTTGTAAGATTTCTCAGCAATAGTGTGGTGATATCCCTGTATTAACTAAAGGCTAAAGTCTTGAATAGTACCTTTGTGCTTTTTGGTCTCTGACTTATATTAAAATGCATTAGGCTTAATTGGGGGGGATGTCTTGTTAATGATGGTTGTTTTGTTTTTGTTTTCTAAAGATTTGTTTGTTTATTTTATGTATAGAGTATATTGTAGTTGTCTGGGAAACACCAGAAGAGAGCATCAGATCCCATTGTAGATGGTTGTGAGCCACCGTGTGGTTGCTGGGAATTGAACTTTGAAAGAGAAGTCAGTGCTCTTAACTGCTGAGCCATTTCTCCAGCCCCAATGATGGTTGTTTTTAAGACAGGGTCTTATTGTATACCTTGCACTGGCCCGGAACTCATGATTTTTCTGCCTCCTCCTTGACTACTTTTTTTTTTTTTTAAATTCAGTTCAATATATTTGCTTCTGTAATTTTTTTCTTTTTCTTTTCTTTCTTTATTCATTGCTTCTGGTTTTCAAGTGTATTTTGCCTACTGTGCACATAAAGTGTTGTCATCCTAGAAATTCTAATATTTAGGCAGCTAAGTGACTCTCATATTCAGAAATAGGATATAACTTTTTACTTTGAATTTTGAGTTAGAAAATTAGGAAACTATATTCTGCATTTAAATCTGCTTTAGGAATCTATATGTTTTGCTAAAATAATTTCTGAATGGACCAAATATTGAAGATAAGAAATAAATTCACAAAAGCACTAGAAGAAAATATATTTAACATTTATAAGAAGATTGAATGAAAATACTGTTTTCAAAGTCAAATACAAAATCTTGTAAAAGAAAAGGTTGATAAATGCAGCACAAAATGTTTAAAGTTTCTGAACAAGTTCAAAATGATTCCCTACAAAGTCAAAAGAAAGAGTGACTAAGCAATTATAATAATCCGAAAGCTGATAGTGTAGTCAAAAGCCTTTTGAAAACCATTTAAAAAATGACATCAAGACAAAGGAGAGGAAATGGATATATAAAAAGATTCTCAATCCAACAAGAAGTTCAAGCTGTGCTGTTGGTTTCAGGAGCTCATGCAGCCCAAGCTGGCTACAAACATGGGTCTCTGCGCCTGGTTTTATGTGAAGCTGGGAAATTGAACCAGAGTTTTGTGCATCCTCAGCAAGTACCACATCAACTGAGCTACATCCCTAGCCCCCAAATATGCTTTGAAATGAGATAATCACATTTCTGTTCAAGAGTATAGACTTCTCAGGCCTAGTGAGATGGCTCTCAGCAGATTAAGATGCTTGCTGCCAAGCCTGACAGCCCACATTTGATCCCCAGGACCCATATGGTGGAAGGAGATAACAGCCTAAAGTAGACTCTATGGAGCATGACTTTCCAACTCAAAATCAACAGAAATGGCTCAGAGTTAAAAAATTATGAAAGTCATTTTGGCTATATTAGAAATTAAATATGTACCTTCTTTCATATAGTTGGACAAGTTGCCACAATGTCTATAATCTCAGAATTTGGGAGGTAAAGACTAGTCAGTGAATTTATGGCCAACCCTCTCCTCCCCTCCTGCCCCCCCTCTCCTTCTCTTCTTCCTTCTCTTCCTCCTTTTCTCTTCTTTTACCTTCCTTCCTTCCTTCCTTCCTTTCTTCCTTCCTTCCTTCCTTCCTTCCTTATCCCCTATCTTATCCCCTATCCTGTATCCTATCTGTACTGGCTGGTTGTGTGTCAACTTGACACAAGCTGAAGTTATCACAGAGAAAGGAGCCTCCCTTGAGGAAATACCTCCATGAGATCCAGTTGTAAGGCATTTTCTCAATTAGTGATCAAGGGGGGAGGGCCCTTGTGGGTGGTACCATCTGTGGGTTGGTAGTCTTGGGCTCTATGAGAAAGCCAGCTGAGCAAGCCAGGAGAAGCAAGCAAGTAAGTTACATCCCTCCATGGCCTCTGCATCAGCTCCTGTTTCCTGACCTGCTTGAGTTCCAGTCCTGACTTCCATTGGTGATGAACAGCAATGTGGAAGAGTAAGCTGAATAAACCCTTTCCTCCCCAACTTACTTCTTGGTCCGGGTGTTTGTGCAGGAATAGAAACCTGACTAAGACCCTATCCTATCTCCTATCCTTCATCCTATCCTACCCTGTCCCATATCCTATCCTATCCATCCAGGAACTGACTATGTAGACCAGGCTGGCCTTGAACTCACAGAGATTCATCTGCCTCTACATTCTAGTGCTAGGATCAAAGACATGGGCCACTACTCCTAGTAAGGCCAGCCATTTTCATTCTGGCAGATTTTACAGAGGAGTCAAAGAATATATTCTTGTGATTTTTCTTTGAGAATTAACAAAATCTTAAGTCATTTTTCATTATTGTTTATAAACTTGGCGTATGTGTCTATGGATCATGTTAAAATCATTTACTTTCATGAGATTTTAACTTCATTATTTGCATTTTTGACTTGGTACCAAATTTAATCATGCAGTGTAATGTGGAGAGAGCAAAGTCCCAGCCAGGCATGATGGTGCACACCTTTAATCTCTGCACGTAGGAGTCAGAGGCAGGTAAATGGCAGTGAGTTGGAGGTGACCTGGTCTACATAACCAGTTTCAGGACAGCCAGGGCTGCATAGTAAGATCCTGTTTCAAAACATTAACAATTAAAAAGAAAAAAATGGAGTTGAACCTACTGTGTAAATGGCTTTGCCAAGAAATTACCATTGAATGCAAGGATTTTCAGTAGTTGTGATAGAGAAAAAGTGTGGTCAAGCATACCAGAGTGTGTGGACACATGGCTCTCCAGGGTTTACCCACAATCCCACCCTCACTTACACTTAAAGTAATAGTTTAAGTGAAGCATCACAGCACATACATTTTTTTATTAATGCTTGTTTGACTTTGAACTTTTTGATGTTTGTACATATTTGTAAACAGAGAAAAATTTACCCAGTTAGTAAAATGTAGATACTTAAAGCCAGCACTGCAAAGACATTGCTAATAGTGGAACTGATAGCCTTTTGTTTTTCTTCAGTGAGGGATTGAATCAATGAATTGTGGCATATTCAAGCTTGACATGGCACTCTGCCAGCAGGGGATACTAGGAAAGCCGTTTTCATAGGCAAGCAAGGCTCTGTACAGCATGTGCTCTGAGGGTAAGTGGAGTATGTGTTTGTGCAAGTGTGTAAATAAGTATAATGGGTCAACACAGCAGGAAAGATGCTCCGAACTGAGGCCTTGGATTAAGGGAAGAAGAGTTTCACTTGTTCTAATAAGTATTTCTGGGCTGAGCCTTTCTGAATTGTTTTCTCCTTATTTCTTTATTATGGTAAAATATAAGTCTCTGCAAAACTAGAGTAAATAGCCAGATAGATTAGTAAGTATCTGCCATTAGCTTACAAATGCATTTCCTGTCTGGTGTCCCTTGACTTGTGTCACCTAGTTCCTGTATTCCCTCTGGCAATCTAAGATACCATTGCATCTGTTCTCCCTCGGGTTTCTAAGGGGAAGAGCTCCTTAGCTATCCCTGGATGGTTATTTCCATTTGGGAATCTGAACCTTTCAGTTCTTTTGTATGTTTCCTTTTTACTGTCTTTGCTTCTGAAAGCAAGTGATTTTAGTCATTTGGATTTTTCAGACTAATTTTTTCATTTTCTTTCTTATCATTTGTTTTTTGTTTTAAGACAGAGTTTCTCCGTGTTACAGCCCTTACCTGTCCCAGACCTCACTTTGTTAACAAAGATCCACCTGCCTCTACCTCCCTAAAATTTTGATGCTGGGATTAAAGCCATGCACTACCATTGTCCAGCTTCTCTCATATATATATTTTTAATTTTGAAGATAATTATATTCAGATTCATGGTGGTGCATACCTTTAATCCCAGCACTCAAGAGGCAGAGGCAGGAAGATCTCTCTGTGTTCGAGCACAGCCAGGGCTACAGAGAGACATGTTCAAATGAGTGAATGAATGGGTGAATAGAAAAGAACTAGGTGAGGAGTGGGAGGCAAATTGGCGAGAGATGGGTCAGGTGTTTAAGTGTAGGCTTTTCATGCAGATGAGGTGAAAAGCACAATTCAGTTTCTTCTTATTTTTTTCTGCTTTTCTAAGAAAGATTTTATTTATTTATTTACTTATTATATGCATGGATGTTTTGCCTGCCTGTATTATGTATGTGCTCCATGGTATGCCTGATGCCATGGGGGTCAGAGAAGGGTATCTGATTCACTGGAACTAGAGTTAAGGCAGTTGTGAGCTGCCGTATAGGTCGTGGGGACCAAATCCAGGTCCTCTTGCAAGTGCTCTTGGCTGCTGAGCCATCTGTTCAGTCCTCTTTCCTTAACAACAAGTATTACATTTACTTTTTTATGTATTTACTTGCTGTGCATGTGTTGGGGGAACATACATGCCACAACACACATGTGAAGGTTAGAGAACAACTTTCAGGAGTCAGTTCTCCTGTCATGTGGATCCTAGGGATGGAATCAGGTCATCAGTGTGTTGGTAGGTGCCTTTGCACATGGAGCCATCTTGCTGTACCCCCCCTTTTATTGTGATTAAAATTCCAAAACGTATAAGCATAGTTATTTTAGGAATCAAATAGAAAGCAAATAATTAGAGTAAATTTAGTAAAAACAAAACAAAACAAAAAGCTTGATCAAATCAATATGTGTTTATAATTGCAAAGTGCTAGCTACCAGAAGGCTGCAGGGGGGAAGCAGAGAATCAAGGCGGTATCTCTCAGGCCCTGGTGAAGTCTGAAGCAGGATATGAGGATGAGTGTGTGTGTGTCTGTGTGTCTATGTGTGTGGGGGTACTTATTCCAAACTGAGAGGACTGTGTAAAGGCCCTGGGGTCAGAGAGAACAGTGTTAGCAACCCTAAAGGAAGACCTGGGAGTTTGGGATTCTGAGCAGGGGTGTAGAGGTGTCTGGAAAGGGTGGGCAGTGAGGTGCAGAATATTGCTTTTGCAGCTGTTTGGAGACTGATTTTTAAAGACAAGCTAAAGCGAAGCATGTTGTAGTGACAGTACAGATAAAGGTAGAGGGAGTTGAGTCGAGATATTTCGGGGAGATCGAGGGAGGAATCTGAGTGGAAGGAGTAGCTACACAGAGGCAGCTGAAATATTTTAGGCTGTGTTCAGGAGACAGTTTGACAAGAGTGCACTAAGGAGAAAGTTGGAAAGTGGGGCTGGAAAGGAAGGCTGAAGTCAGAGTTCTCAGAGTTAGGGGTTTAACTTCACGCTGTGGGCATGGAGAACTCTGGGCTATTGTGAGCACAGGCTACAGGCACAGGGAGGCCTGATGCCAAAGGTGGAGGCCCTAGGGCCTGAGAAGAAATCGAATGGAATTAGTGTCTGAATCAGTGTGTGGGGTGGAAGGTGAGTCTGAATACAGAGTGAAAAGGCCTTCATGACGACTAAGCAAGCTTGAGGGAGGGGAGGCTGGCAAAACTACAGGACCATTAATGAAGGACACAGAGAACTCTGGAGGAGACATGCCGCCCCA
>JADRCH010000043.1:12580873-12638489 GCA_019843965.1 Rhynchomys soricoides | reverse complement strand
GGCTAGCTCCTTGAGATCAGTGACTAAGGTGGATTGTTTATGTTGGGAGATTTAATACAGTTTAGGGGTAACAGTATCGAATCCGAGAAGGAAGCAAAGGGAAGCTCCATTCTAGGAGTGGGAAACAAGCAGGGTGTATAACCAGTAAAATCAGTTTCCAAGCACCGTTTACCAGTTTTGGCTCTAGAGGTCTGTATCCAGCCCTAGCCTGTGACTGAACTGAAAGTTGTTTTTTTTTTTTCCCCATAAGATGTTCTCTTATTAAAATGTAGCTGTCCCCAGGTGGGTGATGTTACCCTTTGCCAGCTATGAATGTATTGTTGTGATTAGATACTTGGCAAGCAACAGCTTTCTGACAGCAGCTGCTTGCAGAAAAAGACAGATGATGTGCATGTTTTGATTGGGGCAAGAGTTGAGGAGGAGGTTCAAAGGTGGGGCAGGAATAGAATTACCATATGATCTGGCAGTCCTGCTTCCGGGCAGTACTGGAGAATTGGAAGCAGAGGCATAGACACATATGCATACCATCACCTTCGTATGTGATTTGTAGTAGCCAAAGGGTGAAGCAATGGAAATGCCCATTGGTGGATGGAGAGAGAAATGGAATGTTGCATACACCTGTTAGAATATTATTCAGCCTTGGGTCTGGGGAGATGGCTCAGTGGGTAGAAGTGCTTACTGTACACACAAGAGGACTTGAGTTTGAATTCCCAGCACCATTAGTAGCTGATCATGGCCACTCATGCCTATAGCTCTAGTATGGGGTTGAGAGTGTTAAGAGACAGGCAGATCCCAGGAGCTCCCTGACCTGCCAGCCTAGCCAAAACAGCAAGCTTCATGTTTAGTGAGATCCCTTGTCTCGAAATATAAAGTGAATAGCAATAGAAAAAAACCCCAGTGTCTTCTGACTTCCTTATGTATTCAGGGCATACACAGCACACATTGTGCATACAGGAGAATGCTCATCCTTAAAAATGGAAAAAACTCTGACATAGGTTACACTGCATGAGCCTTAAACACACCTTCCTACAAAGTTTAGAGAATACCTGCACATATCTAAGTACCTAGAGTATGGGCTGATTATTTTAAAATACAACAGAAATATGTAAAATGAAATGTTCATACTTTGGGCATCAACCCCACTTTCTCTGTATAGAGAACCTGGCAGTTGTTACAGAAGAGGAGGATAGTGTCACTCTGCCTTTTGGCTGTGCCTTTAGCCCCACTGTATGTTACTTTGAAGTATGTGTTATTATTGACTTATTACCCTACTGTGCAATACATTTCAAAACTGAGTCCTCCTGACCTGTGACACTCATAACTCCTTGCTCAGCAGTACTCCATTTACCCCCTTCAAAAGTCCCTCCTGCCTGGCATCTTCTATAAACCACGGTTCTGTACTTCTGCGATGTTAGCTTTTTTTTTGACACATGTATGTGCTTCATGTGTCATCTGTTTTCCATGTCTGCCTTGTTCCACTGATTATGATGTTTTCTAGATTCATCCACATTGTTCCGAGTGACAGGACTTACACCCCTTTAAGGCTGAGTGTAGTGTTGTGCTGTGTTGTATTAGTTTGGTGTCACTGTGACCAGGATATCTGACTTATGGATGACAAGTTTATTTTGACTCTCTAAGACATTTCAGTCCATAAGGCAAGGAGGACATGGCAGAGCACATCAGAGTAAAGAGGGTGCAGAGAGTGAGACAGAAACCAGGGCCTGGATCTAACCTGCAAAGGACTTCTCTGAGAAACCTACTTCTGCCGGGCAGACCCCAGTTCCCAAAGTTTCCGGATACTCCCAAATAGTGCTGGGGTGAGGGTGAAGGTGGGAGAATGACATTTCAGATTCAAACCAAATAAGTCTATAGTTTCTTTATCCATTTGTTTGTTGATGAGCATGTGAATAGGTTTCCATGTCTTGATTATTGTGAGGCTGCAATGAACATAGGAATCTATATATCCTTTGGACCTTCTCATTTCACTAACTTTAATATATCCCTGGGAGTGGGGTTACTAGGCCACGTGCTCTTAGTTGTTGTTTTAAAAGAATCTTTATATCATTTTATTGTTTTGTTGTTGTTTGAGGCTGAGTCTTTGTGCCGGCTAGTTTAATGTCAACCTGGCACAAACTAAAGTTATCTGAGAGGAAGGAACCTCAGTTAAGAAAATGACTCCATAAGATTGGGCTGTACACAAGCCTGCAAGGCATTTTCTCGATTGATTGATGAGAGAAGGGCCGGCTTATTGTGGGTGGTGCTGTCCCCAGCCCTCACTACTCAGGGGAAAAAAATATAATGCATCCCAATAGGGAAGGACAAAATGAAATTTCTGTATGCTGACGTCATGATCTTACACTGAGAAATTCTTAACTCAGAAAGCTATTAGAACTAACAAATTCAGTAAACTTGCAGGATTAAAAAAATTAACATATAAAAATCTGTAGCAGTTCTTTCTCTTTACTTCCTGGCTTCTGGCCAACATTTTGTCTCATCTAAAGCTTGTAGCAACAGGGTCAAGCAACCAAGGACAAAAACCTCCAGATCCATGAATCAAAAGAAACATCTTGATCAAGAATCAAAAGAACCAAAACAGTTTTGGTTCTACAAACAAATAATGAGTCACCCAAGAGAAAACAATCTCATTTACAAGCAAAACATGAAATTTTAAATATTTAGGCACTTTTACCATAAGAATGTAAATGAGTACAGCTATTATAAAAAATGATATGAAGGTCATCTCTGTGGACACATAACTATAGTTCCAGCAATTGGGAGGCAGAAATAGGAAGGTCACCCTAAGCTTGAGGAGAGTCCTGGGCCACTAGGCTACATACTAGCGAGGTTACACGACTGTCTTTGCTAGGGATAGTGCTGCTGTCATGAAACACCATGAACAAAAGCAACTTGTGAAGGGAAGGGTTTAATTGGCTTATATATCCTGAGTCATAGTCCACAGAGGGAAGCCAACACGGGAACTCAAACAGGACAGGAACTTGGAGGCAGCAGCTGGTAGAGAAGCTATGGAGGAGTGCTGCTTGTGGCTTGCTCAGCCTGCTTTCTTACAGAACCCAGGACCACAAGCCCAGGGAGGACACCACACACAGTGGGCTAAGCTCTCTCCCACTGATCACTAATTGAGAAAATGCCTTTCAGTTGGATCTCATGGAGGCATTTCCTCAGTTGAGGCACCTTCTTCTCAGGTGGCCCTAGCTTACATCACTTCGGGTGGTGGCCAGCAAGCCCTGCGATCCTCCTGTCTCTACCTCTACAACACTGTTACAGGATCTGGGAATTAGAACTCAGATCCGCAGGCTTGTACAGTAAGTACATTTACCTGCTGAGCCAGCTCCCCAGAGACTTTAGCATTTTCTAATACCTGTCTTTTTATAGCCTCTTAATGACAGCAGCACAGATTCTTGAGCCGTCTTCTAATGCTACTTGTCATACATTAACATTTGGTTTTTCCTATTCCAGTGGTCAGAGAATTGAAGCACAGCTCCCTATCTAGGGAAGCCACACAGTGCTCGGTGCATGTTAGACAGGCATTTGCCTATTCCCTCTTGTTCTCTGTTAGAGAAGAACGATTCCTAGGCTCTGGATTCTGCTGAAGTTAAATGTTCAGTGCCTCCTGGCTTAACCAGACACTGCAGTACAGGAAAAGTGTGTGTAACTGTTAGTGAGCAACTCGTTTTATAGTGAGTGAATGACTCTTAAGAACTTTAAATCTCATGAAATTCCATAACAAATTGGGGAGGTAGCTCACTTATTACTTGACATGTTAGCAGTGAACACAAAGAGGAAAATGGTCATTTGCTTCTATGACACTTTCTTGCAAAGAAGATGTATACAGTGTTAGATCATAGAAGGCTTTTCCCTAGCAAGGAACTGTAGCCCCACGTTGCACCCACCTACCTTACTCTGTTTTACTTCTGTTTCTCTCACTTTTCTGAGGACCAGCAGCAACAGGCTCTTCACAGAGCAGACACTAACATCTGGGGGGTGGGAGGCTCTGCTTGGGTAAGCCGGAAGTCTTCTGTTTCCCACTGTGCTCCTAACCTTAGTCTTGAGCCCAGCCTTTCATTTGTGACTTGTTTCCAGGTGTCATACTAAGTCTCCTTTCCTGATGATCAGCTGCAGACCTTCAGGCCACCCTCCACAGTGGCTCATTGGTATGAATCTCCGAGTTCACACCATAATACCCTAGTGCCTTAGTTTGGGTTTCTATTGTTATGATGAACACCACAGCTAAAAGCAAGTTAGGGAGGAAAGGGTTTGTTCAGCTTATGCTTCCACATTACAGGTCACCATCAAAGGAAGTTAGGACAGGAACTCAAGCAGGGCAGGAACCTGGAGGTAGTACCTGATGGAGAAGCTATGGAAGGGTGCCGCTTACAGGCTTGCTCGCTTCCCCTGGCTTGCTCAGCCTGCTGTCTTACGGAACCCAAGACCACCAGCCCAGGGGTGGCACCACCCACAAGGGGTATGTCCCCTGTCAGTCACTAAGAATATTCTGTCGGCTTACATGTAGCCCAATCTTATGGAGGCATTTTCTTATTTGAGAATCCCTCCTCTCAGATGACTAGCTTGTGTTAAGATAACTTAAAACTGTCCAGCACACCTAGGTAGGAGTCAGTTTCAAAAAATGTCTTCTCGGACATCTAGCACAATGACATATCATAAAGGCGTGGCAGTAAGTTTGGCAGCCCATGTGCTAGAGCAGTCCTGAGCTGGACTCTCTCATTCTGTGTTCTGTCTTTTGGACACTCCTGGGTGATACAGCCTTTCCTTTTCAGCGGTCCTAAGAGTAGCTGGTTCTCTGCAGAAGAGCACAGAAGTGATGAAGGCAATGCAGAGTCTTGTGAAGATCCCAGAAATCCAAGCCACCATGCGGGAGCTGTCCAAAGAGATGATGAAGGTGACTGGGCTAGTTGTGCTTTCTCTACAAACCGCTGAGGTCCTAAGCTGGGGCTGTAAGATGTAACTGAGAGTGAGCCTGCTCCTACAAGTGTTTTGAGAAGAGGAGCAAATGTTATTTGATTGAAACCATTTTTTTTTTTTTTTTTAATATTTTTTTGCAAAGCATCTCAGAGACTGGGTGGAATTGTTAGTGTTGAGAAGAGGCATAAGAATGCCCAGATCTCCAGACAGGGAACATCTAGCAATGGGATCTGTGGGTTCTAACAGGAGAGAAGAGACAAAGAAATATTAATTTCACTGAAGCTAGCAAGGAAGGTGTTTACATTTTCTACAGTGCTAGAGAACAAATTGTGTTATGCTTTGATGTCCATTCTTGTAACCACTCACCTCTGCTTCTCATGTCAAAGATCCTTTGCTTAGGAACCTGCAGGCTGGAATTGCTGATGCCTTTTTTAACTACAAAAAGGAGAGACTGAGAACCAAATGGAAGTAGTAGGTACCTATTACCTTCAGGATAAGGGTGTGGCAGTAACTATACTACTGGCCTCCAGACTGGGCCAGGGATAGGAGGAGGGCATTGTTAGTGAACCACAAATGATAGGCATTTTGGCCTATCTTGATCTTCAGGTTCTCTGTTGGGGTAGCTGTTTCACACAGGGCCTTGAATCTTGAAGCTGCCAGGCAACCCAAGGTCTCTTGGATTATAAGTGATCTGGGGCACAGGTATGTCTGCTCTTGTCATCTGAGCTGACATCTTGTATAAGTGTTATTTTGTACTTTAGACCTGTGGTCTGACAACCAAGAGTATACAATTCAAATTTTTGTATGTGGATCTCCACTTACCACCCAGAATGTTTTATCTGTGACAGTGAACCATACACTGGACACGGGGTGGGCAGAAGGGGTGTGAACGGGCTAGAGAAGAACAGATAGGGAAATATCATAAAAGCCCACGGCCTAGCTCTTCAGAAAGAAAATGTTTGGGCAATAGCAGTTAGCAAGGACTAGATCAGAAGGGTGTGTCCTTTACATGTGTTATGTACCCAAGCTAGAGATCATTATGCTGAGAGAGCTGGATGATGGAGTAATTTTGGAGAAACTCCAGACTGGCACATTTAAACTTACATAGCCACCGAGACATGAGGGAATGAGTTTATTAAGACAAGTCTCTCAGCTCTGTTTCACAGGGGTTTGTGAACACTACAAGTATGGTATGGTAGATTCTGAGGACTGAGTGCTGCTAACAGTGGCACACGGTTGGGTGCATATTGAGGCTGCCCATGGTGACTCAGCTCTGAGAGAGCAGGGGCATGCTCGTAAACATTGCATTTGTCCTTAGCGCCTGTTCTGTGGCGTAGGCTGAGAGTTTGATGAATTGCTGCTACTAAGTGACTAAATAGATAAATGATAACTTCTCTCTCCAGAATGAGAAGGGCTGTTACAACTTGGATCCTGCTAAGTACTTTTAACCAATTAACAAGTAGTTATTGAACCTCTTTTTTGTTTGGTTGAGGTTTTGGTTTTACTTAGTCTGTGGAGTTTTATTTTGTTTTAGGACAGAATCTCACTGTATTAGCTGAGGGTGTCCTAAAACTTGATGTGTAGCCCAGGCTACAAGCAGTCTTCATGCTGCAGCCTCCAAAGTGCTATTTGTTGAACAGTAGACTTCAGCATTGAACTAACTTTCAACTAGCTAGGGTGTAGGGCTCTACCTGTGTGACCATGAATCTGAGTTTGTTCATTTGGGTTGGGTAAGGGGCTATAATTGGGCTAGGTACTAGCTAGAGTCATGTCTAAGAGAGTTGCCTCTGGGGTCAGGAAGCACGAAGACTGGAAGGTAAGTGGATTGCTGGGACAGGGGCAGAGTCAGAGCCATCACTGCCATCTGCTCCAGGGTGTGCAGACAAGGAGCTATGCCTCTTGGTTTTGCAGAGCTACTGGGGTTTCCCTTCTCTGACCACTTGTCTGGGGCCCCTTTCTGATATATGAGGGTGCTTTTCTGACCCTTTGCTCTAACAGACTCAGATGCCTCATCTGGAGTTCGGGACACTGTTAAGTGTTAAGTTGGGGACAATTGTAGGGCTTTGGAGAGCTGTTTGTGCCTCATGATCCCTTGCTGTTTTCTTTTCTTTTTTTTTTTTAATTGTGTGTGTGGGGGGAGCCCTACTCAGAGAAGAGAGGGAGGCTGAATTGGGGATGGATTGTGGGAGGGACTGAGTGGGAGGAGGGCAGTGAGCAGAATGTAAAGTGAATAGAAAGTTGTTCATGTGGTGGTGGGATGTCTTGTGTGTGAGCACTCTTTATATGCATGTGGAAGCAGAGGTTGACATCTGGGGTCTTCTCTATTGATCTCCACTGTTTTGTTGTTGTTGTTATTGTTGGGGTTTTTTTGTTTTGGTTTTTTTTTTTTTTTGAGACAGAGTCTCACTGAACTTGAAGCTCATCAGTCTGGCTAAGCTGGCTGGCCAGTTAACCGCCACTGCTAAAACACCCTCCATCCTCCAGTGCTGGGTACAGATGGGAGCTTGGGGATTAGAATGGTCCTCATGTTTTGTGGCACTTTACCAATTGCTCCATCTCCCCACCTCCGTGTTACTGTCTGGGAGAGAAGGCTGACTGCTAGACTGCCCATAGAGGCTTCTAGTAAAGTGACTGGCTTCACTTTGTAGGTCAGAAACCCATGGCTTCTCTTAAGAGGAGATGATTAGTGTTTGGTGATTAATTGATACTCAACACACCCACCAGATTAACCCTACTCCAGTAGCTGTGACCTGACCTGCTGGGATGTTTTTTGAGCATTTTCCTGGATTCTGTCCCTGCTCATGCCTTTTCATTCTGGTGTCTCTTATAACGCCAACCAGTTTTCATCCTGTGTTTTAACCCCTGCCACCTTAGGTTGGATTTGCAGTGTTAGGGAGTTGCTTTCCAAGCAGCTCAAGGGTCTTCTTTGTTCATCTTCTCAGCGTGTTCCTGAGGACTGCTTTCTAAGTCAGGGTTAACTCAGGAACTATTACCAGTAGCTGCACTCTCCAACTCCCCTGCCAATTTAGAGCACTGTATCTGTGCTCTCATGCCTTGTTTGCAGAGAGGCCGCCATCCCGCATTTTCTTTGCCACCTGGGAAAAACAGACCAGACTGAGAGAGACTGGCACTTTCTCTGGGTGTTACCTAGGGTGTTGGTGGAGCAGATGTCACATTGAGGGAGGTGGCATTTTGTTCTCTTCAGGCTGGAATCATAGAGGAGATGTTAGAGGATACGTTTGAAAGCATGGATGATCAAGAGGAAATGGAAGAAGCAGCAGAAATGGAGATTGACAGAATCCTCTTTGAAATCACAGCAGGTATGAGCAGGAAGCCCTCCACCTCCTCCCTCCCACCCTTTCCTCCCCTAGTCAGTCAACATTAGCTGCGGCTGCATTCAGAGTATGCAAGGTATTTCTTAAGAAATAAGTACAGTAAAGCTATATAACGAGTTTTCAAGAAACAAAGAATTTTTAGTTTCTAATTTTCACAATGAAAAGAGCTGTTAGGAATTTGAGTTAAGATAGACCTGACATTACTGTAAAACATGTCTGTGTTAAATATAGAAATAAAATGTTTTAACTTCTATTGCTAATTTTTGGTTTTCTGGATTTTATGCTCAGGAAAATGGTGGAATTTAATTTTTATTTGTTTTAAATTATTGGGAGACAGAAGGTAATTGGAAACTATTTTGTTAAAATTTGGAAATAGTTTAGGTTTTTCTGTATATTTATTGGATTTGTTTTGGTGGTTGAAGTGTTTAGCTTTTTAATCCACTATTGTGGTTTATAACTACTTTATAACCACTGTTGTGATTAATATTAGTATTAATTGGGGGTTTCTACCCCCCTTTAGATCATTTAGTTCCAAGATAAAAGACATAACACTTTTATAACACCACTAGAGCTGGGCAGGTATCTACCCTCTGGGCTGTTTTGTCTGCTTCCCTGTCAGTAACAGGACATGGCATTTTCTGCCTGAGCTGATCCTACTCCTTGTAGCCCCCACCCCCCAAGGCCAGGTCTTGAGATCCCTTACCCCATGGGGTTTTCCTCTTCACTCTCTGCTCCTCCTCTTGTGGTCTCTCCTTAGACCAAGTCCTGGGAACCAAAGCCCCTCTACCATTCTTTTGCCCAGTTATAGGCTAACAGTTAATTAACAGTTTTAATTAAGGAGCAAGGTTATATAGCATCCCTTGGTGTACATGAGGACTCTGTCTCTGCGGCAACCAGATCTTGGGGGCCAGTATTTAGCATTACAGTACATAGCAACAGACCAAACCTCAACTGTCCACAGTGCTCTCAAACACTCTTCTTGCGAGTACTGGGTTACAGGTGAGCACCCCCCACATCTAGTTAACAGTGTAGTTGTTTGGCTTTTTTATTTCCTGTGGCACTGGGGATTGAGCCTGAGGCCTCACACACACATGAAACAGGCACACTATTGCTGAGCTCTATTCCCAGCCTTTATTTTGAGATAGGGGCTCATTAAGTTGTTCATGCTGACCTCTCTGTAGCCTGGGGTAAACCTTGATTTCTATCCTCCTGTCTCAGCTTCCCAGTTAGCTGAGATTATTGGCCTGTGCCTCCTAGTCTGACTTCAACATTTAAACTTTATTCAGAGAAAATAAATTTAGGTTTTCAGTACTATTTAGGAATTTTAAGTTAAGAACTTCAGAATTAATGACTTTTTTTTTTTTTTTGAGATGAGGTTTCATTATTTTGTCTTGGCCAAGTATATGGAATCAAGTATATACCACCATGCTCAATATTCTAGAAATGAAAATTTTTATGATGTTATTACTGTTGTAGTAGTAGCTAGTTGGAAAACTGAGGCAGGAGGTTCACTGAGGGCAGCATAGCAAGTCCATCTCCCCACACCCCCTGTTCTCTTTCTCTCAGCTGAGATGTGGATTGTCAGAGGAGCAGATTCCCACTCTAGACAGCAGCTCCACTGCCGTGGTACAGGTGTGAGTGGAGGCTGTAAAGCCAAGGACCTGTTCCCTATGCAGTGGGTTTTAAGCTGTTCACTCTCCCTTCAGGAGCCTTGGGCAAAGCACCCAGTAAAGTAACTGATGCCCTTCCTGAGCCTGAACCTGCAGGAGCGATGGCTGCCTCAGAAGAGGGAGAAGAAGAAGAGGATGAAGAGGACCTAGAGGCTATGCAGTCACGGCTGGCCACACTCAGAAGCTAGGGCCACCCAGTTGGGGTCTCCGCTCTCTGGTGTCCTCCTCAAGGTGTGTATACTGCCTCTGAGGAGTCACCATTTCCTATGTCTCTTGCACTACACCTCTGTTGTGAAGCATTACATTTGGAGAGGGTTCTATGCTGATGTATCTTCACTGTCTGCAGAGGAATTAAGAATTGTTTTTATGAAGGTGGTGTAATCAAATGTATTTTTTCAGGAGCATAAATAGCAGAAGTATCTTCCTTGGGGGAGGGGAGGACAAAGAAACCCATTTTCTCATGAAGCAATTTTCAGAAGAGTAGATTGAATGTTGAGGACTCTATATTTGGTGTGTATGTGTAAAAATACTATATAAGTGGATGTCAATAAACTTCTGCTTTAGCTCTTGGTCTCATTGTAAATGTCACATGCAACTCAAGGTATTGATCTCCTAGCTTGTCTCAATGTTGGCTTTGGAAAGAGGAAGTGCCATCTCCAGGCATCGGGACATGGGAGCTCAGCAGAAGTGCCTTCTGCTCAGGTGCCAGGTCATGGTCTTCACAGGCTGGTTGTGGGGGCCACTCTTGTGTATTTTGTCATTTGTTTAACCAACGGGTTAATGTGCTGTGTTGGCTGAATGACCGTATCATACACTGGTGTGTACATGGGAATCTTTGTAGCTGTTAGTCATTCTTCCCCACTGCAAGGGGCATGCAGAACAGTTAGCTCTTACATTCCATCCCTGCTTGGAGCTAAGAGTCTTGTGCACAGGGACATAGCCTTCACCATGAACACTAAGAGCTAACCAGAAAGAGGTTTGGATTATGCACTGAAACACACCAGGACATGCTTTGGGTGCATTGAGAAATAACCCAGCAGTAGCACTGTGTATGAGAGAGTGTGAAAAGCTTTCTGTATGCATGGTCTCCTATAGTCTTCACAAACGAGAACAGCTGTTATCTGAAGTCACAAACCCTAAAGTACAACAGCCAGTGTCCACCAGTACTGTACAGAATGGCTTCCTTACCCTAAAACAACCCCATGTTCTGGTCATTGCTTCCTCTCTAATCCCTTGGCATCCACTGGCCTGGTTACTGTCTCCATGGGTTTTCCTTTTCCAGCCTTTCAGTGTGTCTTCCCTTATGTGGTGCTAGCATTTATGTTCCTCCATGGATCCATGACTTGGTTGTTCAGCTCTTCTCACTGAGCAGTGTTCCATGTTCTAGCTGTACCACAGCTTGTCTTGAAGGCCATCTGGACTGCTTTGGAGTTTGAAGCAATGTCTGCAGCAGTCTTCCCTGTATGTTTTTAATTCTTCTGGTTACCAGGGAGCTCAGCCATGGGATCGTGTGGTCAGCATAAACCGGTGCTGTAAGAGGTGAACCAGCCGTGCAGGAGGAAGAGTTCTGCCGTTCTGTGTCCCTGGCAGAATTTGTCAGGAGGGATTTCTGTCGAAGTACACTGGGCATCTGTTTTTATACTTGCCTTCTCTGTATCTTGTTTGAAAATCTTGAAATAGTGGCCTTGAACTCATGACCTGTCTGCTCTACCACCACACCGAGCTTTCTCCTTTGTTGGTATTTGTTCATTTTATAAACTGGATTGTTTGTTTTCTGGTTATTCAATTTTAAGGTCCTCTTACATATTTTGGGCCAATCATCTATCAAATTTTATCCTATTCTCTGTTCTGTTCTCTCGTTGTTGACAGTTTTCAAACCTGAAGTTTTGTTTTGTTTTTTTTTTTACTTTCAATAAAACCCTGCTTCTCAATTATTTTGTATATTATGACTTTGGTGTTAAAAAAATAGTATTGGGGCTGGAGAGACAGCTCAGCGGTTAAGAGCACTGGTGCTCTTCCAAAGTTTCTGAGTTCAATTCCTAGCAACCACATGTCTGTAACTTCAGTTCCAGGGAATCTGACATCCTCAAACACCAAAGCACATGAAATAAAAATAAATTATAAAAGTATTACTACCCGGGATAGGGGATGTAGCTCAGTTGTAGAGTGCTGGCCTGGCATGCGCAAGGTCCTGGGTTCAGTCTTCAGGTGCCAACACACACACACACACACACACACACACACACACACACATGCGCATTGCTCATGCATGCATACACACACGCATGCATGCACCCTAATCATCTCTATGTTACCTAGTAATTTATCTTGTTTAGTTACGTGTGTTTATTGTGGTGGAATGTGGAGGTCAGAAGACAACTTGCAGGAGCTGGTTCTCTCTCCACTGTGTGGGCTCCAAGGTTTGGACTCACATGGTCAGGCTTGGAGGTAAGCATGTTTTGTTTTGTTTTGTTTTTCGCTGAGGTAACTTACTGGCCCTTGTGTTTTATATTGAGGTCTACAATCCAGTTTCAGTTTGATTTTATGAAGGATGTTAAAGTCTGTGCAGGTTTGTTGTTTTGTCTTTTTTTTTTTTAATGTGGTTATCTAGTAGTTCAGGGTCTTTCATTGAAAAGGCTGTCTTTCTGCCTGTTGTGTGTGTCACATACTTGAATATATATATATTTTATATATGGGCATATATATTGTGGTTATCTTGTCTATTTAGATTGAGAGACACCACTGGATATTTCCAGAGAGAAGTGCCAAGGTATGGAAGACCCAGCCTCTCATAGCGGGGCATAGAAGGAATGAAAAGACAAAACTGGAAATGCCCATCAGCCCTGGGCTCAGACTCAGCTAAGTAGTGTCTTTCCTCCTTTGGGTTGATTTTTGTCAGGTGTTTGGTCTCAGATGATTAAAGTAACACATGCTGCATTTTTTTGTTTTTCCAACATTAATCAGTTGTATTGTTTGGATATACTTCTGGGCTCCCTGCTCTGTTGTCCTTCCACTGCAAGCCAGATATGAGAGACACAGATGCCCACATACCACTCTGTCACTTGGGAGACAAAAACAGGAGGATTGCCTGGGCTATATAATTAACCCTGGCTCAAATCCATCATCCAACTAAAGGCTGGTGGTGTAGCTCAGTGGTGTAGCAGTTACTAGCATGGATTCAATTCCCAGCACCACAAAAGAAAAGTGGCTCAGTGGCCAAAGCAGTATTACAGAAATTTATCAGTCAGGACATTCAACCCTTTGACTTGTTTGAGATAGGGAATCACTATGTAGTCCTTGCTGGCCTGGAACTTGTTGTGTAGCCCAGGCTGGCCCTGCTTTTGCCTTTGGGGTGTTGGGATTCAAGGTGTGCACTACCCACACTTGGTATTCTTTTTTTAAAAAGTTGTGTTGGTGATTCTGGGTCTACTTGCCTTTTCATATAAACTTTAGAATTAATTTACTGAGATTCAAAAGATCGTTTGCTCCCTTTAACTGGGATTGCCTTGAATCTGTGGATTCCATTGGGAAGAACTGATGTGTTGGAATGCTACAGTGCTTGATAGTGAGCCAGTGAGTTTCTTTACAGAGACACTGGCATTAGCTTGCCCATATCCCTGGGCACTTTGGTTTGTGTATTGATAATCAGACTTAAGCTGGGCAGAGGACCCTGGCAGCCTCTCTTCCAGCACTCCGTGAACAGGCCACGCTTTCACGCTAAGCAGAGTGCATTTAGCTATCTGCCACGTACTCTTTTTTTTTTCCCCCTTTATTTCCGGTGGCATCACCGGAAATAGTTTATATCTGCAACCTGTCCCTCTATCCCACGTGGTTAAATTAGGTACAGCAACAGAAACACTGGCTTTTCTGCCATCCCATCAGAACCCACTTCCTGCCAATAAAATTGGCATTGAATCCCAGGGCATTTAAATTACCATGGTACAGCCCCAGCACACTCACTTTGTAAACTGAAACAGCTGCTCTCCAGCCCAAAGTGCTCACACTGTCCACCCAAGGCAGATAGTCATGCCCTTCCCTGCATCCCTGCCCCAGTCTCTCCATCTCATGTCAGAGGTGCCTCCCCTATCTGTCATAAAGGCAGATGAAAAAAACTTCAAACTTCTTATTCTGCTTTTTGTTCTGAAGTATTTACATAAAAGACCGCAGTCTAGAGTGTGAATGCATTGAGCTCAACATTACAGATGGCAGTCTCAGTAGAGACAGTATTTGAATAATAATGCCTGAAAGCCTCCTAAGTGTGAAAAGGCTCATTCGGGAAGCAAAAAAGTCACAGCATTGAAACAGTAGGGTAGGCATGACCAATTATTACTGATTTTGTGGTGTATTAAGTGCCTCACTTAAAGCACTGTCTGCACTGCCTTTGCCAAGTGTGACTCTCCTTGCTACCTGGCAGTGCTGGCCTGCCCACCCCACCTTGTGGTTTAGAGCATAAGACGAGAATTCAAACTGGATGCAGCACTGAGTCCCTTCAGGAGCTGTCCTGGTCCTGTCCTTGCGGCTCCTGATGATCTTTCCTCTACATTTACTAGTGCTTATTCCAAAAAACGATCCCCTCAACAGCATGCTAAACTCTGACGCCAGGTAACAGTAGGCCGCATAAGAAAAAGAATCTCTAAAAGCCAAAGAGAAGTGACTTAGGTAAAGGGATCTTCAGTAAGATTTAACACATCCAGACCACTGTGGGGAAACCCGGATATTTAAACTCCAGCCAGTTACTTACGTTGACCCTGAAAACTACTTCCCACTCTCCAAGGTTTACATACAGTCCTTGTCTGTCCTGAATAGTGCACACACACAAGCTGTTTGAATGCTCTCTAAAAGAGCTGTAACAGTACAACCCTTGGAGAAGGGCCTCTCTCCCCATACCCTCTCCCAGAGGATCCTGTAGACCACACCCTTTCAGGGCTCCAATTCATCATTCCAGCCTGGCGTGCAGCCATATCTAGTCATCCTGACAGAAGAAGTAGATCACAGAACCACAGACTGCTGTGGCCAAGAAACAGTAGGTTAACATTTCTAGGGTGTTTTTAAAAATTGAAAAGTCTATGCAGCAACAGTTCCTTGAGAATAAAGGAAAAACCAAACATCTGCTGAAAAACAAAGCCTAAAGGTATTTAGTGATTCTGCATCTCCCCTGCACAAAATGTCTAGTCCTCAAGGCTGATACGACAGTAACTTAAAGCTATGCCAATTAAGAGGAGTAGGGTGGAAGAGGGGAGGGGGAGGTGAAAAGGGAGTAGAGCAGGCTGGTGACACACATTTTAATCCTGTCACTCCAGGGACAGGTGGATCTGAGTCCAAGGCCATTGTGGTCTACTCAGCAAGTTCAGTGACAGCCAGAGCTACATGGAACCAGAGGATGTGCATTGCTGGGCACAGACTTCTGTATGAAGTGATGACAAATACATGCTGGTGTTTCCTGCCCAAACTGGATACATCCACTTGCGTGCAAGCAGCAAATCTTGTTGTTTCTGATTTGTAACATGTATTTTGTGTATGTGTGTGGGCACATATGAAAGTCAGTGGGCAACTTGCAGGACTTGGCTCTCTCCACCTACCAATGGGGGTTCCAGGAATTGAACTCAGATTGTCAGGTTTAGTGGCAAGTGCCTTTATCACTGACCTATCTCACCAGCTCCTCAAGTGTGTGTGTGTACTTTTAAACAATAGTTTATGTTCAACCTGAACTGCAGGTTTGAAGATGTCTCACAAACAACGTATAAAACTGGGCAGAGATGGCACACATCTTTAATGCCAGCACTTGGGAGGCAGAGGCAGGTGGATCTTGAGTTTGAGGCCTGCCTGGTCTACAGAGTGAGTTCCAGGATGGCCAGAGTCACACAGAGAAATTCTTTCAGGATAAAGTTTAACTGGTTTATGTAGATATTCTTAAATGTTTTAATTTGTGTCATCCCATTTTTAACATCTTGCTGTTTTTTAACTTAATTTTTCTCATCCAGGACTTTCTTCCTGTGTATATTCATAAGATTGATTTGTAACTTTTTTTTTTTAAGATTTATTTTATATGAGTACACTGTAGCTGTCTTCAGACACAGTAGAGGGCATCAAATCCCATTACAGATGGTTGTGAGCTGCCAAGTGGTTGCTGGGAATTGAACTTAGGACCTCTGTGAGAGCAGTCAGTAATTTTTTTAAGTTTTTTTTTTTTGTTGTTTGTTTGTTTTGGTTTTTCGAGACAGGGTTTCTCTGTGTAGCCCTGGCTGTCCAGGAACTCACTCTGTAGACCAGGCTGGCCTTGAACTCAGAAATCTGCCTGCCTCTGCCTCCCAAGTGCTGGGATTAAAGGCGTGTGCCACCACTGCCCAGCCTGCAGTCAGTACTCTTAAACTTCTGAGCCATCTCTCCAGCCCCGTAATTTTCATTTTATACTTTGTGTGAGATTGACATCGAATCCACAAGGTTTTTGAAACCTGTTGCTTTGTTAGTGTCTTTCTTCTTGGCATTGGCTCTCACTGTTCTCTCCCTCATCCATGCAATCATGGTTGCCACCTCCCATGTAACTTTTACCAGAGGCCAGGCATCCATACCACCAGCCTCCAAAACTAAGGCTTTTCTTTTAAAGTACCCACCTGGAGGATACAGCATTACCCAATAGAAAATGAACTGGTGTGATGGCTCACGTTTAATCCCAGAGGAGGCAGAGGTGGGTGGATGAGAGTTAGAGGCCGATCAAGGCCGTCTTTGAAAAGAGGACAGATTTTTGTGGTTTGTGAATCTTGAGATTCCTGTCAGTAGCACCAACTTCATTGACCCCTGTTCTACTGACTCACTGGTATGGGTTGGGCCAGGAGAAAACTCCACAGAGAGCAGCTGTACTGTAGGCTTCTGAGCTGAGGCCAGGGCCTCATGCAAGGCAAGCATGCCTTTACAGGCTGTCTCCAGCACCTCTTAACTTTTATCCGTAGAACTGGAAGGTTGTCACTTTTTAAAAAAACTCTTTAGAGACTTAACAACACACACACTTCTTTGATCTTTTTTAATTTTTTTGAGACAGGGTCTCACTACATAGCTCTGGCTGTTCTGGAACTCAGAGATGAACCTGCCTCTCCCTCCCAAGTGCTGGGATTAAAGGCCTGTACTACCACTTCCGGTGTATCATATCTTTTAAATACTCATTATTGTATCATCATCATTTTGCCAAGTATGGTATAAACCTCATATGTCTGTGATGGCTAATCTTGGTTGTTAATTTGATTACAGCTGAAGTCAACTAAAACTCAAGTTGCTGGGCTGGCCTGTGAGGGATTTCCTTAATCAGATTATTTGAAGCACGAAAGCCCACCCTTAAATCTGGGTCACACTTTCTGGTGGCAGCACAAATAAAAGGATATTGAAAGCAGCTTTGCTCTTTGTTTGCTTGGCCTCACTGTTGAAGGCAAGTTCATCTTTTCTTTTGCTGAGGCCAGTATTATGTCCTACTTCTTCAGAATTCCAACGGAGACTAAAGACCAGCAACTCTCCAGGATTCTCTAGGACTTCAGCTTCAGATTGTGACTACAGAGGCATCCAGCCTTGTGGATGAACAACTACTGTATTCTCAGCCTGTCACAAAACCATTGTTGGACTACAGTACCACACAGCCTGTAAGCCATGCTAATAAATCCCTCTTTAGTCTATATATTGTTCTGTTTCTGTGGAAAACCATGGCTAATTCATGTTATAAATACAAGGTACTGTTTTAAACTGAATCACCGTTTTTCATTTATGTATCAGTTCCAAATACATTGCTTTCATTCCGTTTTTTTCCCCCCTTTAATTGATGGCTTTGGTCATACATTTATGATTAACATTTGGGCACAGGTTCTACAGAATGGCTATTTTTGCAACATAAAAGGACATTGGCAGCACCACTTGGGAACCATTTTTCAATTACACTTATTTTGTATAAAGCACATGTTCCTTGATATGTGAACGCTTTTGTCAATGTTGGATGTCTTCCTCATTCTCTTACCACTTGGTTTTTAGATTTAAAAACTTTGCTTAAAACATTATTTCATGTGCCTGAGTGTTTTGTCTGCATGTGCTTTTGGATGCCTGGGGAGGATAAACGGTACCACAGCGCCTGGAGCTCAGGTTGTAAGCAGCTGAGCAAGTGGGTCCTCTACAACCCGTGCTTTCTGTCCCCATCTACTTGGAGAAGTCATATATATTCAGTCACTCTCTGTCTTGAGTACAACACTGAACTTGGGGCTTAGTAGTTGGTTAGGCTGTTAGTAGTTAGGTTAGGCAAACTGGGGCTACAGGTACAGACTGCCATGCCCAGGTTTTTGCTTGTGATGGGGAACTGATCTCAGGTCAAGTACTTTAGTCTCAGCTATCTCCAAAGTTTAGATTTATTACTACATTTTAGAAACATATCCTTACTGGTTTATTTAGGTTTGCTCAATCTGATGGCATCCTTTTTTTCTGATATTCAATGTAAATGCCCCCCACCCCACCCCGTGATCTAGTTCACAGAACTTAACTCTTGTATATTTTCATTATTACTGTTTTGATTGATACAGGACATGTGTGGCTTTTATGTGAAAAGTCAGAGGACAACTTTGTGGAGCTGTTTACCTCCTCTAATGTAGGTTCTGAGAAACACTTGGGTGACCAGAGCTTTCTCGCTGCCTCTCACATTAAATTTCTAACTGCAACCATCCTGCTTCGTTTTAAGTTACATGCAGATTTTTTCCAAACATGGCAATTCTGACAATCTCTTCGACACATTTCCTACACTCTTCTTTGAACATACTAGAGACTCCAGAGTAAGAACTAGATCAGTCCAGAATCTCTTAACTTCAGGTGTATATGAGGATGTGAAATTCTTAGTGGCTCTTGGCTTTTGTAACTCTTTGTCATTAAGTTCAACTCTCAGTAACAGTCTATATAATTCTGTATGGGAACCTTTGACAGCAGGCTTGAAGGTGGCTTTCCCACTCCACTGTTCGGGCATAGCTGATTTCTAAGCAACAGTGTACATTCTAGAACAAATCTACATAGGAGCTTGTAAGAAATCCTCAAAAACTGTTTCCTATAGACTTACCTAGAAATGTATTATTACTTGGAAGGTTAAAACCTACACTCTAGGCCTTGTCTACTTAGCACCAATAAATTCCTTCTGCAGTTACAGCAGCCAGGAGAGGGACCACAGAAGGGTGGCCTTCTTTACCAATGCTGCCCCTTCAGAGATGGGGATTTTAGGTGTAACTGTCCTAACCCTTCCAACACTGCCTCCTCTCTCTACCTCTGTACACACAAGACCAGAAGACAGACACCGTACTTCAGCCTCTCACTGTTCAGAAGCAGTTACCAGTCAATATTCGGGCTTTGGTTAGTTTCCATTTTCAAACTGGTGGTGGCTCTTAACAAAAAAGCAGGACAGATCAGCACTGTATTAGTCACTAAGAAATGATTATCTAATTCAATATTTTAACTCTAAATTTTTTAGGTGTGTAAACAAAGAATAAAGGCCAGAGAACAGAGCCAAAATATTATATGAATATTTTAATGCAAAATGCTTACCACTTAAAATTAGCAAAGCTTCATTTAAATTAAAATTCCATTAACTAAAGATGGTTAACCCCAAGAATTATACAGTAGTTATTTCTGCTATATAATGCCAGTCCTATGCAATATATTTAGAACTGCACCATTAGCTGTCACTTCTTCCATTGCTCTTCTGGACCCTAGTGGGTGGGGGAGAGTACTCCGAAGGACATAAAATAAAATCCAATGAAACTTCGCAGTGATCCCTAATAGTTAAAAATCCATTTGAATGAGCTGTCCAAACAAACAGCTGGGAAGTAACTGCAAGTATTGTTCCAGACAGAGCCAGCAGGTCTTCAGCTTGATAGACGATCTAGGTGAAGTCACAGTATAAGGATGCGTGGTCTGTAAATAGTTACTACATATACACACTTAAGTGTCTGTAAACACTAGAAATATACATTAGAGATAGTACCCTCACAAGTCAGGTGTACTTTAAAAAAGAAGATGAGGTAACAGGAAATCTCAAAGTCCACAGGAATCCTGCCTGAAGAGTTTGATCAGCTGCCAATAATTCATCTCCAATGTGCAGAGAGGAGTTAAGGTTTGCCCAAACTGGATTCACTGGCTTTCAGCATAGCAACTGCATCTTTCACTGCATGGTAGATAACATTCTTCACCTAAAGCAACAGAAAGGGAAAAAAAAAAAAAGACTGCTTCATTAAACCTAAAAACCAGTATGCCTTACCCACACCATCCTCCTCTGAAGAACTTACAATCAGTTATGGCCAAGGTGAGTACACAGTGTTTGATCAGACTTTAACTACAACTGTAGTTTTCAAACAATATGCATTAATTCACTATTTAGTTTACATTGTGATGTTGCTGTATAGTTTCAAACCCTCCTCAGACTCTGGATTAGTGAAGTGGGATTGCAGTGTGAGCTGCCACACACATATATGCACAATCCACTACTCAAGTGTCTGAAAACAATAGCCCTGTCTGATCCCCATGTCCATTTCTTTCAGTCCTGCTTTACCACAAGTAACAAAAGCACTGCAGTACAAAAGGCCAGGTCCTGTGTTCCAGAACACTGGCTGGTGGCTAAGCCAGAGAGAAAGACTTTCAAGTGCCTAAACAATGACCAGGGTGAGGCTTCCTTTGGGCTTGTAGCTTTATCACTCAAGTGCATGGTAGGACTAGATAGAAAGCTACCCAACTGTGACATGGGCAAATACGCTGACTCTTTGAAAGGTCACTACTGGATCATGAGCCATAGGCAGCAAATGCCTGGACCTTGTGCTATTTTTACCTGCAGTTTATCTTCATGGTTGGTATGAGTCTGTGACAAATAACGGAATTCCTGAGTAAGCCAGAAGCAGTGTTTAACATGCTCCGGAGACACAAAATCTTCAGCCACTTTGATACAGCTGTATAAGTTATGAACCTGGAAAACACCAAGCCACATCTGTAAGAAGTCCACAAGGTCACAGCAGAAAGGCAACGAACAGGACTTAATAACTGGTTCTGACCTGATGTGGAGCTCCTGCTGGGATAAACACCACATCCCCAAGAAATTGTACAATGGCCCAGCCTTGAACTCCATACTCCTGATAAAGGCGCTTTCTCAGTGATCGGTCTAAATACCAGCTCTGATCATGAATAGGATCATGGTCTGCGGGGTTCTCTTGACCCTGCTCTTCTGATACCTACAACACAGTAAAAACAGCATGCAACTTAGCAAATGTCAAAACTCAGTAAGAGTGTTTTCCCTTCCCAAAATACAAGTAGTCAATAAACATCAGGCTGTCTTCAAGTTATGTGTTCCCACTGGCGGAAACAGCACTCAAGCTCATTAACAGAACGAATCAAGAGAATCACAAAACCTCGCCTTCCTGCTATCATTTCCTACAGTCTACTCTCTTTGACAATCTCTTAGGTCCTCTTTTTAAATGTAAACAGATGCCTTTTGAGCCAACTTATCTTGCACTTACTGTCTGAGTTATGAAACAGTCCCAAAGATATAGATTAAACTTTTTTTTCTACATTCATATGCCAGGAAAACCATACTATAGAAAAATGACATCATCAAAGGAATACGGTGACCAGATGTCAAATAGTCTATCTTTAACTGATTTCTAATAACCGGATATTCAAGACCCTATGTGGTGTGAGGACCACAAATGGGCCAGGAATGTTCCTACGACTCAGGTATGACTTAAGACTTTTAGTCACAAATCCCTGGTTTGTAATCATCAGCCTCAACACTGAACAAGTTTCAAGAGAGATAGCTCTATCTTTCCAGTGCTGGGAATCTCCATATAACATCCTGCAATGATGAAACTGAGTTCTCTCAGCTCCTGCTATTCCTTTAAATGACAATCACTTAAGTTGGGTCTCACCAAATGAGAACAAAACCAACAGAGACTTTAGCAACTTATTTAGAACATGAGAGCTTGGGGCCAAGAACTGACTCATGAACTAATGAAATGCTCTTATTTTCAAGGCAGAATTAACAACAAAAAATGGTACAATGTGATGATCAGGCAAACTCATGACAGAGCAATAATCTCCAAGTGCATTAAAACTGAAAACAAACACAGAAGACAAGGCCTCTCCTTTTATAGAAACCTTGTTTCTTAGCAACTACTGACAGCCCATCCAACTGATGCAGATTTGCATTGTATGGGAATTTATAGTACTGCTATTCTTACGCTCTCCTCACATGGCACAGGGTAAGCAGCGCACCTTTTTAAGGAATTCTCTTATCTTCTCTGTGTCTTTAGCAGCATATATGTGCCAAAGGGCTCCGGGCTTTTCTTTTCCTTCAATAAATCGCTTGATTGTGAGTTCATCAGAATCTCCATCTTGGATAGTTCTAAGGACTTCTAGAACAAGAGAAAAAGCAAGTGTGAACCGCGTATCCTGGCTCAGACAAGAACACAGCTTCAATATTTCAGACCCTACCTTCTTCCTGTTCACACTGTCCTTTGGGAATTCCCACATAAACCATGACATTGGCTGCATCAGATACATCTAAGTGAAGATTTGTGGTCCCATATTTACGATCTTCTGGAGTGATCAATCCTACAAAAAGAAAGACAAAGCCTGAGTATACCAGGATACTGAGATCTAAGAATATAAGCAAGAAATCAGAGCAAAAAAGTAACCTGCAGGCAGGATTTGCTCAAAGGATGTTTACACAAGCAAACTAAGGTTCATAACCAATGAAGGCTCAGAGATAAAAGATATCACCCAAGGCTGCAGAGATGGCTCAGTGGTTAAGAGCACTGACTGCTCTTCCAGAGGTCCTGAGTTCAATTCCCAGCAATCACAACCATCTCTAATGGGATCTGATGCCCCCTTCTGGTGTGTCTGAAGACAGCTACAGTGTACTGATAAACATAAAATAAATAAATCTTAAAAAAAAAAAAAAGATATCAGCCAACATCACTCAGGGAGTCCATTGGTAGTTGCTACCACACACTGTAAACTGCAGGCAGCTCCACTCAGTAGGAGGGAACACTGCCCAGTGCACTGAATTTTATTCAGTGTTCATAGTGTGTCCAACAGAAGTCGGCTCACCTTGCTCTGTGGCCACTCTTGACTTTTGGCACCAGCACTCTCCCTCTTATACTGGGTAGGAAACTAAGCACAGCAAGCTCAGAAGGGGCTGTACTGTTTGGAGAAGGGTTTCATTTCTAGCTTGCTTGGTGGCTGCTATTTGAGAAAGGCCAAAACTGAGGGATGGCAATTTCCGGCCACCTAGGACCCTAGAACCCAGCTCCACTTTGCTTTGTTTCCACTTTGCTGAAATACCAGCCCTACAAATAGGTAAAGCCTTGGGCATTTGGTTCATATAATGGAATTTGAGATGTGCTTTAAAATGATAAAAGTGGATATAAAGGGAAAACAATGAAACAGACAATCATAATAAAAGAGCTGACAGTGGTTTACACTGGATGGTGAGCTTAAGAGCACCTGTACTAGTCATGGCAGCTTTCAATGAATTTAAAACTGAATTTAAAATGTATTTCTCTGGTTAAAAAAAAAGGGTAGAGGGGAGTACAAAATGCAAGTTAAAAAAGCAATTAACATGTCAAAAATAAGGTGAATGAAACAAGTTACATATGACCACATCAAAGAGTATCTTAAAAGAGTCTACTTAAAACATAAAAGTGGACTATAAACAAAAAATACTATGCAGAAAAATAGACTATCTTAAAACATTTTTTTATGCTTTGGGTTTGGGTTGAGTGTATGTCACATATGTACATGTACTCAGAGGTCAGAGGTTATGAGACCCTCTGGAGCTGGAGTTATTAGCAGTATGAGCTGAGCAGGGTGCTGGGAGCTGGCCCAGGTCCTCTGTGAGAGCAGCAAGCACTCTTCACCACTAAGTCATCTCTCCAGCCCCAGAAAAATTTATTGATAAAATTATAAATACAAGAGAATGCTAAACATAGACCTGAAGAATTAGTAACTAAGAGACTTGGGGTAAAGCTCCAAGGAAGAGTGCCCAAAGAGCAGCTGGGACTGCAGGCTGCTGTGGCTGCACAACACTGTAAAACGGAGGGCTGTAACAAAAGGAAAAGCTGATTCTCATTCAACCTACCCATTCTAGTCATGGGTTATTACACTCAAACAACCAGACTCTAAACCGAGGAAGCCTCAACTCAGATGGAACCAGGATTATATACAACAACCCCCACCCCAAATCATAAGGATCCCCAGAAGTTTTTTCCTAAGAAAAGCTTTTGCAAACACTGCCATCTATTGGTGTCTAGGACAAACAGATCTACCTTTGGCTAAAATCCTTAAACCAAGCCAGAAACTGATCGCAAAACCTTTTCAGATATTCATTTCTTCTACAGCATCATAACTTCTGCAAAATACACACACAGGCACTTGCAAACACACACACACTGTGTAACGTTAGTGGGAAGCAACACCAAAACTGACCTAGATATCCACCGAGACTGAAGTGACCACATAATATGAAGTCTCAGCAATTATTGTTAGGCATAGAAGACAGAAAAATATAAAACTTCAATCTGCCTTAAAACTGCAGCTATGAAAACACATACAGATGTGATCAAGAAATAGAGAAATGTGCAAGAGCAAAGGCAGTGTCCAGCAGCTTTCATTTTTTCAAACACCTTGTTTTATTTCCACTATGTTACATTTCCTCCTTACCATACGCATTGTACATCTTGGGGCCCAGGTCTGGCCGTACAAAGTAGTTTGGCAGTCTGGAGGCCAGGTTCAGTTTGCCATCTCGCCTGGTGTACTCAGGCAGTGGAATGTTGGCCATCAGATCATCAAACCTAGAATAAGAAACCAATAATTTGCAAAGCAAGCTTACTTTTCTACTTTAGTACACTAGGACTTCTTCTGTTCCTTCTATACACAAAAGACCAAATCTGAGACAGAGATGGCTAGCCTTGGTATTTACAACTATGTCCTGTGCTATACAGATGTGTCCAAATGATCTGGAATGTTTCAGGCTATAGAGCTGAAAAGTATTTCCTGAGGGGAACTAGACTCTGGGATGACACACTGCCTGTGTGTGTGTCTGATCCCAGGACAGCCTGAAAGTCTTCAGGGCACGGCAGGGCACTTCCACATTAAATGTGCAGACCGTTCCTACCCAGATCTAAAGTCACTACCTTTTCCATCTCATTAAAAATGTGCCTATCTCCTAAAGGCACACACACAATAGAAAAACATCAGGGCCAATAGAAACCTTGAAGCTGCCTTATTCCCCAAGAGAAGGACCAAAAATTAGCTCAATCCACATCTGAAAGCCTACCTGGAAGGCATCATGTCTCTAAAGTCTTCTCCTGGTGGCCAGTCCTTAAGTTTCAACACCATTGGTTCTTTTTCTTTTTCGTTTTTCAAACGGTCTGGAGAGATTAACCAGAATAAAGGAATTGTTATTCTAATTCAGAAACAAAAAAAGGACAAGTTAGTTAATATCTTAATATTGTAAATAAAGAATTTTATCTGAAATTTTTCAAACTAAAAAAAATCCATTTGGCATACAAACACAACTTAGCTATCTTATTCCTGCCAATTGCCAACTCTTATTTTTATGGCAACAAGAAATAAAGCTGTATCTTGGAGACAGCAAAATAAAGACTGTTCCTATTTTTGAACACAAAACTTGTCACTGGGACCAACTCTGCCTTCCTCACAGTGCTGTAAAAGTACCCACGCCACTTACTACCCATCTCCCTCCCCTCAGCATCAAAACCCTCAGGGTCTCAAAGTCAATGAAATAGAAAGGCCTTGTTTTGTTCTGATAGAGGTTGAGAGCACCTCCGATTCTGTCCAGGGACTTCAAGGAGGACCATCTGTGTCTTCCCTATACCTCGCCTTCTGGACTCTACAGATCAGGGTTAGTCAGAACTATTCTTACAAGAGCAGCAGTACCAGTTACAGGGCAGTTTGCCACTTCAAAAGCATAAAACTTTGTAAAAACGAAACAAAAAAAAGACAGTTCCTTTTGAAGTCTTGAATCTTTAGGCTCCTGCTATCCTTGTATCCACTCTTTACACAGCTTCAACCCCCTTGAGCATTCTTTAATACGTACTTGGAACATCTTCAAATCCATCCCAGAAGTCTCCTACTGTGGCTCCTGTGATGATTTCATTGGTCCTACAATTGACTAGGTCCACTTCCTGCTCGCCAAACTCTTTCCTGAAGGACTCGGGTTTCCAGAGTTCAGTGTTTAATTTATGATGCACTCCCGACACCATCACTGGCTAAAGGAAGGAAGAGGAGATTGATTGAGTCTGACCTCTACTAGCTCTTCCCCTCTTCAAGCAGCTGGTCCTCAGTCTCGGCTGGTGAAATGACAGCTAAGTTCTCTGAGCTTCCACAGTGGCTGTATCTTCATTATTCATCTGCCACACACTTTGCTTTCAGGCTATGTAATAATCCCTAGATTATTAAGCTTCTAGAGATCACTCTTCTGATGTCCTCCTAGGCAGAGTACCAGGCTAGCAGTGTATGAACATGACATATAGGCCAACAAGTGTTACCCACAAGGCCATGAACACTGTAAGTGGATCAACCACAACTAAAGAGCCAACAGTGCTGCCTTGACAGCAGGTACCATAGTGGATGACACACTGATTTCAAGATGACACCATATGGCTGTGACCCATGCAGAACTACCTTCAGAGCACAGGGTTTTTTCTTTTGTATTTTTCTTTTACATTTTTAAAATTTATGTGTATACCCGTGTGCCTCTGTGCATGTCTTGCCATCTGTGTTCAGGTGCACTTGGAACCTAGAAGATGGTGTCAGATACACTAGACATGGAGATATAGGCAATGGCAATACAAAAATGGGTTCTGGGAAACAACTCAGGTCCTCTTGAAGAGCAGCAAGCATTCTTAACCACTGAGTTATCTTACCAGCCCCTGACACAAGTTTTAATCCACGAAAGTGGGAAGTGGTTTTTTTTAATTGCATTTTGTCAAGTCCCTCAAATCCCAACAGTGTCTTCGTCACTTCACTCCCTCTGCTGGGGTTGATCTCACAAGGTAACTCAGCCCGTCTCGCTCACCAAACCCAAGAAACAGCTGGCTGAAAGCACTCAAATTCTGAGTGGGAAAAGTATAGCTGACGTAGTCTATACAAAATAAGACACAGCTACACACTGTCCTAATTACATCTACCCTACACAAACAGTACAACACAGGAGGAGAGGAAATAAACAACACCAAGGAGTCGGCAAGGGAGCAAAGAGGGGGACAGGCCAGGATTACCTGCCCTTGTTTCCAGCATTCCCTAAAAACATTCCAATTGCTCTTATTGTTGGGGTCTTGCAAGCATAGCAGGCGGTTGTCACACAGCCAGTAGTGAGGAGTGTCAAAGCCAAGAATGCTAGGCTTGATCGTCAGTCCTTGAGGCCTCTTGGATAAATCAGAAGAAGTCTTGTTTTGCACCAAAGAGGCAAAGATGTCATCAAGGATTTTGGGTGTGTTTTTTAGTCCATTTTCTGTCTGAATTTAATAAAAAACACAAATCTTAGATATGCCATTCTCTACTGTTGAAAAAAAAAAACCCATCTCTATAACTGTATGATGAACACACATCACATCGAATTTCCACAAGAGACCAAATTAGAGAACCCAGGTAAACTAGTCACTCAGGGTTAAGGAAGTGAAAACCAAAAAAATAAAAAAGTAGCTGGAAGACAAGTGCCTCCACCCATCCTGATGAGCCACGGACCTGCAGCGACACCAGATTCATGTCATCTTCTCTACTCGACTTCATAAGGGTACAAGTAATAAAACAAGCACATACCTTTCCTGTGGAAGAATTCAAAAGATTTCGAAGGAAACCAGAATTATTGTTGCTCACAGGTGTCAAAATTGTGCTGTTAAAAGTATGGAGGACTGTGCTGGACTTGTTCAGAGGGGGCAAGGGTGGAAGGCATTTGATTTCATTCTTTAAAATCGGCATAGTCAGCTGTTTTTCTAAAACAAAGACGAAAACATTTCAGATGTGCATTCAAGGCAAATTCCTTATTAGTTTCTATTTCAGAATGACTTTAGGGTGTAGCTTTCTTCTCCCAAACCAAACAAACAAACAAACAAACAAACCCTAAAACCTAAAAGAATAAATAAAAACTAATGTGTGTGTATAGGTCAGGGTTCCTAGCTGATGTTTACAGCAGTGTCAAATCCCCAGGTGAAACCAGAAAATAGTACGATGATTTTTCTATTTCATGAATGTGGATGTCTTGCTTGCATGTATGTCTGCCCGTGAAGAGCAGAAGAGGGTACTGGATCCCCTAAAACTAAAATTACAGATTTGTGAGTTGCCACATGAATGCTAGGAACTGAACCTAGGTCCTCTAAAAAAGCAGCAAGCACTCTGAAGCTGAGCCATCTCTCCAGCACCGTAAATAGTATGTTAAAAAATTATTTACTATTGTGTATGGCCTTCCCGCACTGGCCAGTACTCCTAGGAGAGTGCTTAGAAGGAAAGGAACCTTTATCTTATTCCCAATACAGAGTGGATCTCTTAAAACAATTCCAAAATAAGTCAGGCCACGTATAGTGGTGTTCACATGTGTCCCAGCTCAGGAGACTGATACAGGATCAACTAAGCTCAGACTAAACCGACAACATAGTGACACACACACACACCAATCATTATTTATAATGTGTGCTGCGAGCACTTTTTCTGGAGAAGGAGAAACCCTTAACGCTGTCCCCTTCTAGTCTTAAGGCTGGAGTCTGATTTATAAAAATACCACAAGTTAAACCTCACAGGTTTCTCCATCCCATCACGGTCCTTTCCTCCCCAGCTTTTACATGTTCAGTTACATGTACACATCTGAGGATGGTCATTCTTACAAATCCTTTATGGATTCAAATCTCATTAAAATGCTTTTTTTCAAGACAAAGTTTCTCTGTGTAGTAATACCTATCCTGGAACTCACTCTGTAGACCAAGCTGGTTTCAAACTCACAGAGATCCACCTGCCTCTGCCTCCCGAGTGCTGGGATTAAAGGCGTGCACCACCATCATGAGGTTGATTCAGAAAAATTTTAAGATGTCTGCACAAAACTTTCCATTTTTCTCTTTCTAGAAAGCAAAATGCCCTAAACTCTTGTCTAACTTTACCTGATCTCAAAGTCTAGCTGCTGTAGGACAAGAATGCAAGAGAAGACGACAGTACACTGAGACAAAGGACAGGACAGCAGAGAATGGACAAACACTTGAAACACGTCTAACAACTCAGGCTCAGGGACACTAAAGGAAGAGGGAGCACAAAAAACCTAAGAACCAGAAAATATGGAGAAGGCCTACAAAGTGTCATCTAAGTACCATACAGCCATGGGCATCAACCACAGCCTTATCTCCTACTGGCACCGGCCACACAGACCAGGCCACCCAACAATTAGCTGTGGATGGGATGTGTGTATGGTGGTTCACAGAGCTCTGCTACTCAATGATGAACTAAGATTCTAGAGCAAGCACCGGAGAGCCCACTGGGCTGTAACAGCTGCTTTCAAAGCAGTTTCTATAGGCAGGTCTAGCTAAACTCTATAGGACACAAAACAGAAAGTCACTGAAAGATGTGCGGAGGGAAGAGGCAGGACTGACAGGGAGGGGCATAAACGAGGGGAAAGGCACCAGAATGTGCCATTTTTGTGTACACCATGTCAGTAGTACTAGTAAAACGTCTCAGCACCACTCCACTCTCACCAAACATGATTTCAACTTCGCTTAAGGTGTATGAGGAGGTGACAGTCCCTTCCCTTATTGGTGGTCTGCACCTGAACGTCAGCAGGGAACACTGTCCGCGTTGCAGCATTCCCAGTCCTGTTCTCATGGCAAGTTTAGCTACTAAGTCTATAGTGACTGTGCTCAAGCACTCTGGAAGGAGGGAAACTCACCCTTATTCTCCTTGTTGACATTCCCACTGGTAAGGTCAGCTAGCCAGTTTAAAGGTGATGTGCTGGCTGGACAGGTGGGCTTCACACTGCTGGCTGACTTAGAGGCTGCTTCCCCACACACAGCCGCTGGCTCCAACACAGGGGAACTTTGCTGGACCATGGTCCCGAGAGTTGGTTTTTCTCCAGACAAGGATGTCTGTAAATGTAAAAGGAGAATTAGGTGTAAGCTGAAGACTGACATTTTCCTTCTTCCCTAAGAGCCTGCCAGTAAAACACACAGCTAACACAAAGTCACATAACAGCCCCAGCTACTGTGACTGTAATAATCCTCTGGTAATAACACAGAAGAATGGCAAGACAGAGATTTTAATTTTTAGCTTTAAGTATTACTAATGAAAACAAAAGATAAAGTAATGACCATAGTTTGGTATTGCCCTCATTTACCAGCCAGGCTTGCACATATCCTGACACCCCAAACACCAAGTAGCTTTAAAATGATTAATTGAGCTGTGCCTACTTTCCCTGGGAACTCAGCAGACATCCAGAGCAGGCATTCGAAACATGCTTACTGAGTCAGGGAATGAGGTGGGTAGTAAACTGAGGGGTTCAGGAGTCAGCACACAGACAGGATACTCCTGACTCCAGCTTTAACTGTGATGAGCTGCTCTTTAAAGAACGCCAACACAAGCAACTAGAACTTACCTTTACTGTTCCTCAGTTGTGGTGAGTTTACACACCACAGATCCCTGTGGTGGTCCTAGCCCTCTCCAGTTACCAGTACTCTCTACTACTGTGTTCTTACTAGTGAGCAAGGTGAAGCATAAGAAAGTCAGTGTGTGAGAGCCAAAGTGACCCTGCCAAAAGATGGCAGAAAAGAATTTAAGTTCACTAGGCCTTTAATCCTGGCACTAGGGAGACAGGGGCAAGAGATCTCTGTGAGTCTGAGACCAGCCCAGCCTACATACCCAGTTCTAGGACAGCCAGGACTAGGGAGACCTTTTCTTAAAACAAAAAGAATTCAAGTTCAGCTCTGGCACCAAGCACTACAGCTTTTCTGAGCCCATGCTCCTTCCATAACACAGCTTTAGAAAACACACAAGAGTTTGTTGTGTTGGCCTACCAAACACAAGGTAGGCCAATAACTACTGGGGAAGGGAGGAAAGGAGGCTCTGAGTAGATATGAAGGTAAGCACACCACCAAGAAAAGGCATGTGGGGCCAAATACTGGGAACGGAAGGACTCACTTTCAAGAACTCTTTAACTCTTCTGATATTATAAAGAAAAAATACAGGAATTTAAAAATGTAAACTTTTTCTTTTCAAGGAACAACAATGTCAAACACACTATGAAGTCACAAATAAGCACACGGAGTGATATGGAGAGGGAGAGGGAGATCAACTGGAGCAGGAATGAACGAAGCCTTTCCCAGGACTGACTGCTGTCTGTGTGCTCCCTTCAAACACAGCAGCAGAAGCCCTGGTAACATTAGCTGAGAAACAGATGAACTTGAGGACAGTGAACTAAGCATTAGCAGCAATACCTGTTTCAGGTCTTCCTTTAAGGCTGGCTTTGAGAAGAGCTTGAACTGCCTGTTGGAGCAGGGACAATTGGCCTTTATACCCCATTTTGCTCTGACAGAATGCACAATGTCTCCAACATCGTAGAGGGCTAAAACAGAGGACAGAGGCAAGTGCTAAAGACAGATATCGAGTACAGTCTCACCAGCAGAAGATGACTTTCCCATAGGAATGCTTTTCTAAGCAGCACGATGTTCCATCCCTCCTTTCTGTCCCGCCTTCCTGAAATGTGTATTTTCTTTCCTTCTACTATGCAGTCCCTGACAGCCTTAAACGTGCAGGGACATTAGTTAACATGTTTCTTGAGTACTTTTAGGACAATACTAAAAAGTTATCAGACAATCAGACTACGCATAGTAAAAGCAAGCTAAAGCTGCTGTACGTCACCCAAGACACAGGGGGTGGGGGTGGGGGTGGGGTGGGGTTGGGTGATCCCTGCCTCCCTGGAAATATACCTTTGCCAGGAATAATCTGTGTGGGCATCAGGTTCTCAGGCTCATGTATCTGACTCTTCACACACCTTATCCAAGAGAAAGTCTTGTAGGCCGCACCTGCAAATAACGGACTTGTAACTGTTCTTAAAACCCCAGTGCTTCAGAAACCATCAACCACAAACCAACAAAAGACTTGAAGTCCAGTGTATCAGGGTGGAGAAGATTCAAGTTCTCACTCACCCTGTTGGCAATTCTTCCTCTTCATCCGGTAGCAATCTACACATACTCCAAACCCACAGCGAGGGCACACCCAGTGCAGGTTGAAAATGGTTGTGTCGCACACATCACACATTTCTCTAACTCCTTTGACAGCTCGTTTCCAAGCAACCTGCCCTGCAAAAATCAAGCCATTTAGTCCTGAGGTACAGAGGGTTTCTGAAACCAAACATAGGTGGGAGTGAGTATGAGACTTCCCTGTGCTTAAGAGTTCCCACTTGGTCTGTTCAACTTCACCACAGATGCTTCAGCCCCATAAAGTTTTCCTGTCCCTCAGTACGCCTGTGCAAGTGTGTCAGCATCACCTACTCAGGTCTGTCTGCACCAGACACACTCAGACTGTGCTTTCCTCCTGGAGGAGGTGACTGTGCTTAAGCAGCAGGTACAGAGCTGGAACTCAGCCACAGGCATCCTCACCACAGTCCCAACCTCACCAATTCGAGAATCTCAAGGCTGCATCAGCTATACTTTCTCCAAGGGGGAAAATGTATTTAAATTGCAAACCAATAATCAGCATTTTCACAGATGCCCTCAATTCACAAAGACTTAAAGGTCCTCAAGGGAACATTGTATTAAAGTTACTGTGTATAAAGTACCAAGGTCATGTCCTTTGTCAGTTAGAAACCTGATTATGCCAGGGCCACAAATAACACAGGACTGATCCACACTAACCAAATATCCAGCAAAATGAGAAATAACTGAGGACTCTACAAACCACATTTCCCATTCCAGGAGCCAAGACACTGACTGAAGGAAGGGGTTTCATGACTGCACATACCAAGGGGAAGGAAGCTCCTGCCCACAAGGGAGGAGTATGTAATAGGATGACCACACCAAGTATCTGAAAGCTTCCAGAAGTAGGGGCAGGGGAACATTGGTTTGAATGGCAAGGGGCTGCTGAACAGAACATTCAAGTTGGTGTCCACTGGTTCAACACTGCTGCATTCTCGTTCCACAGAGACGAGACACCTTTTTCCCATAACCAAGTCTGTGGTAAATTATTTCTTTACCCTGAACACACCCCAAATGACATTTCAGTTTTCACTGATTCATTCCAACCACCAACAAAGAACTACTACTGTACTATAATCAAACAGGCCAGGCACAATATCAAGAACTTGAGGCATGGGATAAGGTTTTATGAGCTTTGTCCTATTTGTTTGTATTAGAGTGTTCTGTTAGGAAATATTTAGACTTCCTAGCCACTACTTACTAGAGAATAAAGCCTGTGGCGGGTGCCTGCTCTTACTGTCAGGTCTGGGATAGGGACTGAACAAGCCTCCTTGGTAGGATGGTCTCTTTCATTACCATCCATGGTACTTCACTTCCTTCTCTGATATAACCAGCTCTGATGCTAGAGGAACAGGATGATCATAAAGCCAACAAGGAAAAGAAAAATCCAGCACAAGGAGAAAAGCCCTTAATTATACTCTTAAAAGATAACTCCCTGTACTTTTTTCTGTATGGGAAAACAAAAAGCAGCAATAACAAAAAAGAAAAACCCCACTATCACTTACTCAAAACCTAAAGCAGGTCTAATCAATCAGGAAGGATGCAACTAACACATTTCAAAGAAGTGTCTATGCACTGCAGTCAAATGTAGACTGCCACAAGAGCAGTCGTTCTAAGTCAAGTTTCTTTACATGCACTACTTTTACCCAGATCTATTTCAGAAGAAACTGGCCAGCAGAATGGGAAACTTGTGTCACTTATTCTATCCAGAGCACAGAGGAAAATGTAAACAGACCTCTGACTTTTGAACACACAGACAGAAGAATAATTCTAAAGCTGCTCTCCACCCCTTCAAAATAACTCCAGCAGCTCCAGGAGTTCCTGATCTCCAGGAACATGTCTGGATTTCACTGCTGAAATCTAAGAAGTGGGTCAGGAGAGACGGCTCACCCTGCCAGTTAGAGTACTTCCTGCTCTTGTAAAGAGCCAGTCACTCCCTCACACCCCCCTTTAGTCCTCTCACTTCACAAAGAATCCCACTATGGCTTTGATGGGATTTTTTTCCCCCAAACTTAAGGTCTGCATGTAAGAGATTTTTTTTTTAATATCTGCAATTTTATAGTGTATTTCTATTGTGATGTTTATAAAGATTTTATTCAAATTCCTCTGTCTAGAGTGAAGCAACTTTGTTTTCTGTTTTGTGAGACATGACTGAATGCTGTTCTGGGTATACATGAAGGTTAGGTGGTATAGATTCAGTTCCCAGCACTTAGTGCATATGGATTAAGTCCAACACCCACATGGAGGCTTAAGGTCGTCTACAATACGGCTCCAGAGGTTCTTCTAGCCTCTGTGAGCACTTGCATATGTGTAGGAAAAACCACTCATATACCTAAAATAAAAATATATAAATCTTCTTAAAAGTCTCGAGAAATAAATAACAGGATACACATTTATCCAAAGCATTTTGTGCTGAGCTGGCTTTCGTCGTTCACGGCAAGTACAACCAAAATTCTTATGAATGGAACAGACACTGCCATTCAAACATACTTGGTTATCCAAAATCCAAAATGACAGACACAGGAATCCCATGGCACTTTTGGTTTGGTATCTCATTTCTCCAGAGCATGTACACAGAGAGAAAAGCGTTATCCTTCCAGACACTACCTTGTGATGATGACGCAAAGGCAGTCCATCTCTTATATGTCACAAACACTGACCCAGTAGCTTACTAGGCTTCCTGATAGTAAAGGAGTGCTCCTGAAGAGCAGGGTACAGTCTCAAACTGAGCTAGCAGCTGTAGCTACCCTTTCAAACCAGGATATGGGAAGAACTGACTCAATCTGAGCTGGTTCCACTCAAACGCCTGGAACCTAGCCCCACAAAGTGGGACTCAGGAGGCTTAGGGTATGATTACCTCGTCCTACTGTCTTTAATATGTACCATGAATTAAGAATAAGAACCTTCTGTTGTAATCAACCTGAGGTCTCATCCCACCTTCTGGTGAGCCTACACATCTGGTAAGGCTGTGCAAATGCCACTAACAACTCACGCTGACCCTTCAAACCAAAAGGGGATGCTACACCTTTGAACTGTCCCACAACAAACTCCAGACTGAACATCTCAGAAGAAATCTATTGTAAGAGGAAAACTTCAGTGTCATTGTAGTATCCACCTAGACTGCTAGTGAAATTGAAATCCATGCAACTAAGGTGTCAGAAAAAAGGACTCGAACATCCTGCCCCCTAAGAGATGCTCTTACTGTGTGGCTCAATAGTTGACATAGCTTCCTTCTCAGAAATCACCATTTGACAGAAGTGGTCTCCAATATTGGCCAGGATATACTTTGCTGTGTCCAAATCGGTCCCCACGACATTTTTGGTCAAAGGCAGCCACAAGCCAATAGCTTCACTGTCGTACTTGTTGGGTGTTAAGAAGCCTTCGACCCGCAACACACCGTGTTTGTTGAATTGTAACCTGGAAGTGGGAAAACACACAAGGTTGACTTCTCAGCTCTAATTACCACATAAATACTATTTTAGCCAACAAAGCCTCTCCTGGTTTTCTGTACTCTCCATGGCTAATGGCAGATGATTACTTGCTAGTGACCTGGAAGGATTTAAAAAACTAAGTAAAACAAACAATAATCACTGTTTTTCTCTTAAAAGGCAGGCTAGATAGGGTGTATGAGAGAGATGTGTATTTTGTACTTGACCCAAGTTTATCATGTAGCCTCAAGAGACAATTTCCACTAGAACTGGATCTTGACAGCAAAGACAGTAACAAATAAAAAATAAGTAAACCAACAACCACAGAAAGTGAGACATCTAATTAGAAGCACTGCATCAGGACCTCGAAGATTTAAGGGTGCCTGCTGTCCATACACACCCTTGAGGCTCATTAGGGTGTGAGCTCCTAAGATTTTCAAAAGGAAATGTTGAGATGGAACTCAGAACCTAGAAACAGACAGGCAGACCGAACAGATTCTCAGAATGCACTCTTAATGTGTGGAAGGTTTGAAAAGCTATGGATTAGTTTTGAATATTTCTTAAAACCTAACATTTTACTTGTAGCTGGAAGCATAAGTCAACATAAACACAGAAGTGTGGTCTAAATGGCCTGTACATTTTAATCCAGCTCAGCAGTAATTTTCAACTTACATCTAAAACTGTATTTTAAATTAGATTAATAGACAAAAACAAGAAGAGACAAAACACAGCTCTTGCTTATGAGACCTAGCTGAACATGAAATATCTTGCTATCTGAGAAACTGGACTATCTAATCTTTCTTTATATACATAGCATCATTCACGTCTCAGAACAGAAAACAAAGTTGCTTCACCCTAGACAAAAAGAATTTGAATCTGATTTTTTTAAACAGCACAATAAAAACATGTAAGTTTCTCTATAAAATTGCAAACATTTCAAAAAAAAAAAAAAAAGACAAGCCAAAGAAGGATTCTTTGTGAAGTGGGGGGACTAAAGAAGGGGACATGAGGGAGTAATCAGGAGAAAACCAGAGTATTTTACACATGTATGAAAAGGTCATCATAAATTCATGGGCTTGTACAGTGAGAATGTACGCTGATGGGAAAAGTAAGATAATACCACTGTAAGAGACATTAATCAGAGTGAAGGGTAAGAGGACTTTATGACTCAAATTACAAACAGCTATCAAGCAGTTAGATACTGATACATCATCTATACTCCTAGGGCAATTAATTTTTCTGACAGTTTATAAAACTGTCATTCTAGTGAAGGTGGGTAAATTAGTTTTAACTGTTAGCGCTCTGTGGGAGGAGAGCAATGTTAGCATACGGGTTTAGGAAAAGCAGCAATTTTAGTTCTTCTTAAACATCAGTTTATTAATGATTCATTTCTTCTGGTTACTCTAGAGTTCATAGAAGTAAACCATGAATGTGCCTACTTTATCTCACTGGAGTCCTGACAAATGTACTTAATAATTGTAACCAATCTAATTGAAATAGGAGTAGAACAAAATAGAGGAAGCACACAAAGAGAAACTCAACGAATTATATAATGTGAACAAAATGAATGGAAGAAAATAAAAAAGAAAACAAGAAATTATACACATGCACCTCCATGCTGGAAAGAGCACAGACAGGCATGCTTGACCCGCCAGTGGGCATGGACAGTGGTGCATCCTTTCTACAGGGCAGTTTGGCAGGAGAGCCTTAACATACACCTGACCCAGCAATGCACTGCTAAACATCCCATCAGAATACAGGGTCAAAGATGTGTGCAATGAGGTGATCACATGAGACAAAGTGCTATATCATAGTTCTAGTGCATGCAGTACAGAAATTCCAAGGTATCTGCAGAAGATGGGTACTCCTTCTTATGCTTTGGTGAAGATTCAAAACAGTTTATACAATACACCAACTAGGCGTGTCCAAACTTTCTGACCAAACACTAAAAATGCAGTGTAAAGAGAAAATTACCTGTACAGTTTTCTATGACAATTATCTGAAAAGCTTGTACTTTTAATTTATATATATATATATATACACACATATATATACATATACATATATGAGAAAAGGAGCTGGGAATTTAGCTCAGTATATAAATAAAGAGGGCTGGGGATTTAGCTCTGTTGGTACAGTACTTGTGTTTAGCATACATCAGATGCTATTCCCAACACCATATTAAGTCAAGGGTGGTTTCACGTGCCTGTAAATCCTAGCACTCTGGAAATGGAGATAGAAAGATCGGGAGTTTGAGGTCATCCTTGGCTACACAGAGAGTCTGAGACTAGCCTGGGGTGTATGAGAAAAAGTGAAAAGAATAAGATACAGAAAGGTCTACATTATCAAACATAGTAAAAATATAATTTCTATATTTTAGACATCCTGTTGAGAAGAAAAAGTATGCAGAGACCAGATCACCTTAGTCTTTCCTCACAAATACCTTACCTTCTGAAGTGAAAAAAGCGACAGAACACTGGCGAGTCCTTCTGCTGGTCTTTGTCCTTGCGCAGGCTGTCCAATCGGCATTCCCGACACTTGGGCAGCTGGGCCACAATGTTAACACAGGAGTCATCCTGAACAAAGGCCTCTCCGCTCTGCTGTAGCTTCTTGAGTTTATCTGGGTCCGTCAAAACTGACTTCCGGGCTGGGGCTAGGAAAGTAAGAAAAAGGAAATAAGATCTGAATAGAGCACCAACATTTGACTGAATTCTAGTAAAGAAAGAGTCAACATTCCCAAAGACAAGACACTTCCGGTTTTGGTTCAGCTAAAATTTCTGAAAAATAGCCCAATCAAAAATAATTAAAGCAACAGTTAGCAAAGTTCTGGTCTTTGTAAACAGACAAATAATTTGTCCACCTAAACCACCAAATTCAACAGCCAGACTTACAACTACAATTCAGTGCATCAGACTTTTCACAATGCTAGTTGAGAGCAACCTGCCAGGAGACCTCTTCTAAACATACTCAGTGCAGTCACAGCAGGGTTTGGTTATGCCCACAGGCCTGCCCCTGCAAATGGCAGCTGTTGATTTGCATGCTCTAAAAGAAACTAGTTTAAAGTATTTTCCATAAAGCACCCTTAACAAAAGCTATTCAAAATAAAAACCTAACTGTTCTCCTGCTAGTCGACAAAATAAGAGCTAGTTTATAAATGCCTTCCCAAGGATCACTTGCCTTATACCTGCTGCATGTGCATGCAACCTCCTTTACATGTGCAACCTCCTTTTAGGATTAAGAGCACTGGTTAAAAACAAGCCCCTAAGTAAACTTGGTTCTAAGTAGTACTTGGTAATTCGCATAAGAATTATAAAAGGGAATGCTAATGTATTTTCTAAAGGAAAAGATAGCAAACAGAGAATGGATTATAGTGGCCACCCAAATAATGCAGGAGAGTGCATCTACAGCCCAAGAGACTTAGGGAGTGTCTCACAGAAAACCTTCCTAGGGGTCCAAATGGAGCTGGGGTGTCTGAGTTCTCAGACAAGAATAAACTCCAAACAAAAGCACACACACAGTAAAATGCTAAGCAATGCTGTCAGTCCTCACTCCAATGAACATTTTTATTATGAGTGATAGGGAGAGCAAAAGAGGGGAAATTGTAATATGTAACAGTTTAATATTTTTGCCAATTAAAACACAGTTGTTTTTAAGATTAAAAACATACTAGTTCAGTGAGATAACTTTCTTAACTAGATACAAAACATCTAATTACAAGCCTGATGCTACAACTGTAACTAAGCCACTAGCTCTTTAGAAATCTCTGTGTCACTCTACACAGAGCTAGTCTACCTTTCTCTTGAGTGTCTTCAAACCCAAGAGGACTCCTTAGCTCTTTCCTAGAATATTGCTTTAACTTGTGCCCCGACCAATGGCCGTTACTCTGTGGTTCCTACAAGCCACAGAGAAAAATCCTTATCTCTTACCTGGACCTCCTTCCATGATGCTCTTCAAGTCCCCCCAAAACATAGAGGGAGAGCCAGGGCCAGAAAGATCTCAAAGGTCTAATTGTTAAAAAAAGAAGTCTCTAGCTCCTCCCCTACATCTTTGGCAGGCTGAGCCAAGTCATTAGGGGACAAACCATTTCACCTTTATGATGGGGCAGCTGATTTTGCCTCCAGTCATAAAGACCAGAAGAATTCTCCCAAAGACATCTCCCAAGCAATTTGCCTTAAAATAGGAAGGAACTTTACATTCTTAGCATTCTTTTCTATGGAGGCTTTTAGAGGCACACCTAAATTGCATCTCTTTGGGACACACCCAACTGTATCTGACTAAGCTTTTTATATTTTGCTAACAATTAGGTTTTCTATGCACAATAATCAAATATCCTGAAACACACACAAAAAAATAGTAGCAGTGATACAATTTTAATTACTCAGATACTGAAAGACACCATCTTTTTAGAGTTGGGCCAGGTTTCCACATATTATAGGTAGGTGAAATCGAAAGGTTATTTTATTTGATCTGGCTTAAAAGAAGTATCCACAGATTAGTAATTAAATTGTCCAAATGAAGCTTAGTAAGGACAGCCAATCTCTTAGGCTGGAGAGATGAAACAAAGTGCCAAAGCACATGTCTGAGGTGCCAAACTGAACACTGAGACAGATACTTGATTGTAGGTGGCTTTTGCTTTTTGAAGCAAGGGAACAGAATCCTTTCTAGAGTCTTTCTGTATCCACAGACAACTGTTGTGGGCACAACCTAGCGATCCTATGGGCTGCTGACCCCACACTTGGTGTCAGCATAAAGGGCAGCTGCACTGCAGTGAGATAAAGCTGAACTCCAGGGCCCACTCAGGTACCTGCCACATGTTTATTCAACTAGGATTTTCACTGCCTCTTCACAGAAACTAAAATGACTTGCTTCAAAAACGAGCTGTGAGGACTGATGACTCAAAAAGAATAAATAGAACAGATACATGGTTATGAATATTCACTTTCTCTTGGGAGTTACATAACTCCTAAGAAACAGTATGTGTTTTACGTAATTAATTTTATGCAAACTAACTGCTCTATCCAACTTGAACCTCAAGAATGACAAAGCTGGGTCAGAAGAATCCCTAGGCAAAGGTATTTCTCTATTTTAACCAACACTAGACCAAAAAGATTCACAAGTCAACCTAACCATTCTGCCTTCTGCTGTGAGAAGCCTTTATCACATTAGTGTGGGTGTGGTTGTGCAGGCATGCATCACAGCACACCTAGAGTTCAAAGGACAACAAGGGAATCAGTCTCTTCTTTCAACATGCAGCTTCTGGGAACTGAACTTGGGTCACCAGGCTTGGCAGTAGACATCTTTACCCAACTGAGCCATCTCGCTGACACTGTAGTTTTGTTCCTTTTCCTGAATGGATTTTGTTGTTCATTTCATGGATTTAAATAACTTTATAAAATCCACACTGACTTTTTATGTAGTAACAAGGCAGGTGTATTGTAACAGCTCTGGACCTTCTGACAGGCTGAGGTCCTTTTGATCTTCAAATCATAGCAAAAGCACTTCTGATGCCTATGCCCTCATTAGAATGCACTGACAGCACACAGTGAATAATCCTTATCCAAAATGCTTATTAGCAGAGCTGCTGTCAATCTGCTGGTTTGGGGCTTGACTACTGCATATACTTAACTGAGATGGCCTGGGATGGGACCCAAGACCAAACACAGTTCACATGTTTCTTAGTGTGCCTACACTGTTAGTACAACTATGACACTTGAAGTCAGAGTTGACTTTTCCACTTAAGGTATCTTGTTGATGACTCAAACGGTTTCTGAATTTAAAACATTTATGAACTTTTGGATCAGGAATGTTCAACTTGGAAGTAGGACCCATGCACAAAGAGCACTTAGGTTGAAAACTGAGTATGCCAAAACCTAACCTTAAAAACTGTGCTCAGTGTTTCCACCCCTGTTGAACACAGGGGACAGGGACGACACAACATAATGACACATATACATGAACTACCTGTGTGAGAGCACAAAACCCCACCTCTCTTGCCCTGACCTGGATGCTACAAAGACAGCAACAGTATGAAGACAAAGCAATCACCAAAAAAAGGTGTGACCCATTTTAAGTCAGAGTATGGAGTCCCTGCAGCATGAAAATGTTAATACAAACTTATACTAGCCCACAGGGGGAAATTTCTAGTCATTCTCATATTTGTAACACAGGGAAGAAACATCATTTACCAATTGAGATTTGAAACACTTACGAGTCTGGCTTTTATTACTGCTTCTTGTACAACAGCTTTCATTATCTACTTTTACTGAAGTCTCCTTTAAATTCTGTGATTGGGAACCTAAATTTGAAGGTTCCACCTTCTTTTCTGCACAACTATTAAGGTTAGTGACACCTGCTTTCACTTCTGGCTTATCTGATAGGTCATCGGATGTGGAAGCTGCATGTTCTAGATGCTTCTGCAGTTCAGGAGTGGTGGCAACGTCCAGTTCTGCCATAGAGGAAGTCTTTGCAGGCAAGCACTCCTTCGGAAGGCCAGTGACTGGCTGTGGAGCAGGCTCCAGTCTGCTCTCCTGATCAGTGTTTGTTTTAGGCTGTATACAGCTATCTTTGGGCTCACTCAGAATTTTCAAGTCTCCAGCTCCAACCTGAGAAGATTTTGAAGAAAGTAATCCTGCTTTGCAGACATCTGTTTTTGTTCTCAGTACTTCAGGTTTTGTGTTTAGACAGGAAGAAAGTTCTTCTGGTAAACTCTGCTTATGACATCTGAAAAACAGAGTAGGAGAAGTAGCATCTAGATCTCTCATCTCTGATCACCCTAATAATAATATAGGTTGCTGCTATGGCAACCAGCCAGAAAAAAAGAAAACTTGTGATAGAAAATTCTGGAAAGGTTTCTGTAAGCTGGGGTTGAGAACAATCCACCGGTGGTTCTGGAAATGCAGTTCTAAATGCTCCCTGGATGTTCATCCAACCTCTATCTACTTCTTATAGCGTAATGAACCTTAGCTTCTGCTCAAAACAAACATTATCATACGGAACCAAGAATATACACAGCCATTAGGAAATTCAGTAATTTTTAATGTGTCAAATTAAAAGTCTACACAAGGCCAACTATCTAATCTCTTCTTTTTCTATTTCAGAAAAACCTAAAGTTTCTTATATAACAAAGCAAAAAATTATTTAAATTTGTAAGAGAAAACTAGTATTCCTGCTTACCAAAACTTGAAAACTCAATCTCATGGCATATACAAGATAAAGCTTTAAATGTGTATCAGAAATATGTGTATCAGAATTAACAGATATCCCCTCAAATATGAAACATAGATTTAACACTACAAACCACAGGCAACATAAAACACTTGTTCTGTTATTAATAACAAACTACCATGAGTGGCCAGGACCCAAAGCAAATAGGACAAACTAATTATTTGCTTGTACATGGGAAGTTATTCATTATTTCCTCTACTTTTTAAAAATATTTTTATTTATTCTTTGAAATTCCCATATATTTTATAATGTATTGTTTTCATTAGATTTATTCTTTTTTGTGTTTTGCCTGAATATATGTGTGTGCACCGCACCACCTGTGTGCCTGGTGCCCTTGGATTCCCCTGGAACTGGAGTTATAGATGATTCTGAACCACCACGTGGGTGCTGGGAATTGAGCCCAGGCCTCTACAAGAACAAATGCTCTTAGCCACTGTGCCATCTCTCCAGTTCCCTCCCACTACTTATTAGAGAATTCATACTAGAGTTCTCTGTCTAGCCAAACACAAAGCTCTCATTTCTATACTATTTCTTGTTGTTGTTGGTTTTTTTTTTTTTTTTTTGGTTTTCCAAGACAGGGATTCTCTGTGTAGCCTTGGCTGTCCTGGAACTTGCTCTATAGACCAGGCTGACCTTGAACTCAGAAATCCACCTGCTTCTGCCTCCTAAGTGCTGGGATTAAAGGCGTGCGCCACCACTGCCCTGCTCTATACTATTTCTTTTGCTGTTGTTGTTGTTTCTAATCTGAGATTTCATCTGGAAATGAGTATTTCTCATTTACACTTTTAAATTAAAAATCTTTGTTTGGGTATTACTAAACTTCCTACTGTTTTACCCTTCCAGCACACATATGCACGTGAGTACATGTATGTGTGTCTTTGTGTGTGTAGGCTTGTGCACAAGCCAACAAAACTGTGCACTGTTCCCCAAACTCCATCCCAGGCTGCCACCCACTTTTTTCCTAGTTAATTAACCTACTCTCTCCCTCACTTTTTGACAGCTATCTTCCAACAGAGTGACTTTTCTACATTAAAGTCACTCTGACCCATCCATATCTTCAGGTCTATATCAACTGCACGTACAAGCCACCACTCTCCTCACAAGAGATCCTTTACAATTCTAACCTGCACATTGTTTTCTTCACCTGTGATCTGACAGGCAAGCCACTGGTTCCATGTGTCAATGTTCAGCTTTCCTCCATCACCACATTTTGACTATCACTGGGGTTCAAGGCATATTAGGCTAACCCTCACTGTGACCGGATCACACCCTTTCCCTCACACCCCACTGATCAAAGTCTTCTACATACAACCAGTTTACTCCCTTTCCTCATGGCTGGGGGCCTCTAGTACTTGAACCACTGAAGGCCCCTGATCAATCTGTCCCAAGGAGCTCCTATGAAAACACCGCAGGAATATCAACGACAGAAACAATGAGCTGTGAATAAAACGATTTATGCCTGTGACTGAATACTCTGAACAAAGCACTGCTCACCCTTGAGGAAGTTTTGCTCCAATGTTAGGTGGAGAATTGGCTGCCTGGGGTGTGTTTTGCTGTCTTGGGTCCTTGCTAGATGGAGTTGCTGCAGTACAGCCAAGCAGGATCTCCTTAAACACTGTTGTGGGAACAGACTGTACAGGACACATACTGGGAGAGGCCTAAAAGATACCAAACCAACAGACATTAAATACAAAGTCCCTAGTGGGGAATTATCATATGTTAATGAAATTTAAGGTAATTTCCTTTGTTTAACACTAAGTAAGCACAATACCATTCCCAAATAAAGACCAACAGAATAAACAAGTGATAAATTGAATACCAAGGACACTTATGTGATATCTGTAAAAGAAGCACTCTATTTTTCACAGAATTTAAGTCATCCTATATAAGATTACAAGCTGATCTTTTTCAGAACTCTCACTATATGAGAAAGAGACGTAGCAATTGCTTTACTAATGTAATGCATAGAAGTGAACGTTTAGGTGACAGCTTCAATGGTAGCTGTTGCATATGCAATCATCTGGACATGACTTGAGTGCCCACCACGCACTTACTGCGTAGATTGGCAGGAGACCAGACCACTTAGGACTCTTGTAGGCAATGGAACCTACTGGGTACCATGATAAGCCTTGGCAATGCAATAAAGATTGAGGACATGATTCTTGTTCTTATGTGGCTCATCACAAAGGTCACCCCAAGCTGGAAAAAATATTAAGTCATGACTGGCCTATGGGAAAAAGCTAGGATATCTTTCCTCCTTCCCTTTCCATGTAGTTTTACCTTGGTAAAAGTAAAAATATTGGATCCTCATATTTATATTAGTTACAGAAACAAAATTTCCTACCATGACAAGAAAAAAACAAAAGCTCCACCAGACAATGTGTGTAGGGCTGAGTGCAGTCAGTCTCCATATTTGTACCATTTCACTAGGTAACCTCATCTGCACAGCAGTCCTATGCCCCCCTCCTCAGCTATGTCATTCTACCACCATCTCCGCAGTCACCAAACCCAAACCTAGTAACATCAACTACGGCAGAGAACTTTCCTCAAGTCTTCAAACCCTGACAACTGTCAACATACGGAATGCTGTCTACTCATAAGTCATTTTCTCATTTATTCTGGCAGCCTTGAAGACTAACTAGCACAGAATAAAAAACATCCGAAAACAAGAACTTTTTAATTATCAAAAATTCTGGCATTGTTTCAAATAATTTTTAGGTCCTAAAGTATCTGATTCTTTCTGACACTATTTTTGTCAACTCAACTTTGGTTGCACATTGAGTGCTTGTTGGTTTTGTACTGCTCGTTAGGGCAGGCAGGGGCGCTGACTACACTCTTGGGTCAGTCAACTTTATACCTCTAGGCTTGTCTCCTAATCTTTTAAATAAAGAAACTAGTTGAGTTTATTTTTTAAAAGATGTTCTTGATTATATTTTCATACAGTTCTTTGATAATCACTTATTAAATCGGTAGTCTCTAAAAGCTGAATTACCAAATCATTAAAAATGCTTATCCAAGGTTTCCTTTTATCAAGTATCTCTTCCATCTGCCATCTCCATTCCTTTGAATACATCTAGAGTTACTGTACTAATGTTTATTCTTAAATTATACTCTAAAACCAATGTACTTCAAAATTTAGATTATAAACTGTAGGATACAGGATATATTTTTACTCTGTACAATACCTATCAATCTACTTAAGTCAATCTTAAGTCAAACTCCCCATCTTCCTTATTCCCAATATCCAATCAGTAAGTCAATCAATCATGCCTCCATTTTCAAGGTATCCATTGAATCTTTCCATTTCTGTGACACCACTACTGTCTTTCTCCCAGACTAGTCTGACTTCTCTTCATTCTTGCTAATTCCAATCCTGATGTTCCTACTCATCATAGACCAAGCTATATGGTCCCATATGGTCCAGTCTTCAGGCAACTGTCACTCCCATCTCAATGAACCCTTCTCTCTGCCCACAGAATTTCAACTGAACGGGCTTCTCTTCAAACACTCATGCTAAAAGCCTTTTCTAGTGTGGGCTCTGCCCCTGCTATTCCTTCTGCCAACTGTTTTCAGTGGCTGGCTGGTTCCATCTTCTTACCTTTAAGTTGACTAATGTCCTCACAATTTCAGGCTACTCACTGCCACTCTTACAGCCACTCCTTAGTTTTACTGCAGCCCTTTCTACAGCACCTGTCACACTGAAAGTCCCTTTTACTTAGCTGTTCTCAGTATCCTCACAATGTACACTTGGGCCCAGGCTCGCACCTTTATTTCCTGTCTGAACTCTTCAAGCCAGACATAAGGCAAATAAATGATTAGGAACCCTGGTGATGTATGAGTGACCAGACGATGACAGACACAGCACTGCCTCACCTTCTTAAGTAGCTATAGGGAAGTGTTAGAGGTTATTTGAGAAGCTTGGCTAATAAAGTATTAATGCTCACCACAATACACCAGTATCTCCTATATAGTATGATGTAAATATTCCTTGGAAGGGGAGAGAGGAGTGAAGAGGGGAAAATGGAGGAATCTGCTCTTTTTACAATGGTGATTCACCACAAAAAGGAAAGGATTTGGAGAAAAGTTAACAATAGAAGCACAGAGGGTGAAATCACTGAATTCTGACCTTGGTTTGAAATCAAGTTTTTGGCACTTCTTAGCCACTGTTCCTGTTTATACAGTAATGGTAACATTTATTACAGTGCTTGGCACACAGGAAAACCAATTTTAGAGATAAGCTCTCTTAAAGCAATAAAATCTTGTACAGATGTTCTCAATTATGTCACTGTGCAACAGAATCAGCCTTAACTGAGAGTGCTTTTTCTTTAGGAAATGAAGAATGAAGACCTCTCCATACCCTGCCTAAGACTCTGCTTAACAGAGACATAACTCTAGATCCACAACCCATCGTCACGCACATACTTCTGCACTGGCCTCTGACGTGACAAAGGTCAAAGTTTCTTCTTACCTGAAGAGTTTTCCCTGAAGGTCTTCTATACCAGTCATGGCAATAGTTCCTCCCTGCCAGCAGACGGAGATAATATAATTGAGTGTACGACAGTATTCTAAAAAAGTCACTGCTGGCTCACACTCCTCAGCAGACTCTCCCAATTAACCAAGCAGTGTCATACTATGAGGAAGTCTGCTAGGCAGAGAAGACCTTCAAGGAGCCAGATGTCACACTGGCAAGCATGTTTATCTTAACCACACCACAGCCGAATGTCTCACCTACCTAATCCTAAGCTCCTGTCTTCCAAAGACCACGCTAAAGGTAAGCCTGTGCCAGTGCCATGTATTTGGGAAGTACAAGCCCTGGGAGAATGGTGCCAAGTGTGTTACTGTACTCACCTGTCACTTACATCTACAGTAACTGCTTGCTTTTATTCATTTCTTAACCTCTTCAATTCCCGTAAAATCTAGGTCAGGCCAGTGTTTCTAAAACTTTCTAAATTATGAAATCACCCAGAATATAAAAGAATACTGATATGGGAAATTTTTCATAAGAAATCAGGGAATAAAGCTTTTAGTTTCAAAAGAGACATTCTAACACCAGGCCTCCGTAATACATGAAAGGAAGGGCAAAAGGAAGGTGCTCAGAGGAGTGGCTACCATTTCTTTGCTTCCCTATATTTTTCTTGACTAACCATAAATTTTAAAGTAATAGCACCAGGCTCCTCAAGCCTCTAACACTCAAGTGAAAATCAACACTTCCAATTTCCTTGAGTAGCATGACTTTAAGAACTAAAGTTGGCATTTTTCTGTTAGTCTCCCATTCCAAGATGTTCACCTATATTGATGACAAACTTAATGTGGACATTCAATGAGCATATCACACTATAACCTGAACTCAAGTGATCCTCCTGCCTCAGACTTCTAAGTAACTGGGACAACAAAAGTACCTGATGAACGCCGATCTTTTTAAAATATGGGATGGTGTTCCATTTCTATGTAGAGATTAATAATCTGTCTCTAAGCTCATGCTTAAGTTTTAAAGTTCATTGTCCAACAATGAGTTCAAGATCATACAAACTTACTGAGCATGAATAGATAGTACAGATGTGCTCAAAGATTAAGTCTTGCCTCCTTCCCTACCAGAGAGAGTCTGGCAGAGGATCACTACGCATCAGCACGCTTTACAAGTGCCTCTCTTTGTTTGCCAGGCTTAAACTTACCTATTCACACCCTAAAGAACTGATGATATACACACCCAAGAAGTCTCTACTGACCCCAATTCTGTCAGCATATCAAGACAATTTTCTAATGTCCAAAGTATACCATTCCCATTCCCTAACCCCTTCTCCAACTGACAATCATTTTCATCACATTTCTATATAAGCTGATGCATTCTCCAGAACAGGGAGCACTCAGCCAACTGGCCTTTACTCACTTGTTTAACAGATTGTCAACAACTCCTCTAATGTCAAAATCTCACGGCTATAATCCTACGCACTTTTACACAGCCTCTAACAACATTCAACTACCAGGCAAGATCCTCGGTGAGCCTAACCATAAGATGCACTGCAATCATTTCCTGTTTATAGTCCTTTAATACGTCTTCCCTAAAAGATTATCCATTTCTTCTAGAAGAAGGATCTCTAACCAGCTCAGACCATCCCTGTACTGAGAAACTACACAGTACTATACATCATCACCTGACCAGGTAATGTGAGCTTTGTAAACTAGAATTGGTGTGTTCCAAGGTGTAAACAATCATACTGTTCAGTTCACTTACTGTATCAGATATTCCCCTACTTCCTCAGCCCTAACATCTAGTCTTCCACCAAGCCAAATTAATGCTACCCTCTTAGGTTACTGCCTCACTTCACACCCACTGACAGTAGCTAACACCATCAAACAGAACCAGTGCCCATATTTCTACTGTCACTTCCTCCCAAATCACAGCATATACTCAAGACTAAACTAAGACAACCCTTCCACCACTGAAGGTGCTTCCTTTCTCTTCCCATGCTTCTTGTCCTCCAGATATTTAGCACAGAGTAAGCATGCCATCTTTCTGGTTTCATGAATTGGTATATTTGAAATTAAATGAAAACACATAATACTAATTTCTAATTAATTTCTACAATGACCTCTTCATTCTTTCCAGAACTGAGTCTCCACTAAAGAGGTTCAAGCCTAGACATTCACAAGGAAGAGAAAGTTTTCATCACCTTGATTCAGGAACCTCTAGATAATGTATCAAAATTCTAGTCTGAACAGACAAAAGGTGCAGTAAAGGCCATAGACTCCCAAATTAGCACGTCCTGAGGCTGTCGTCTGTTCTGCCCTTGGCCCAGAACCCTAGCTAGACTCTTTCCTTGACTTTACTCTCCATGCCTTAATACCGTAATGTTTAAGGGTCCCTCTTAACTCCTGTAAGCAGTCTGCTTGGTATCATTTTAGTCAACTTAGCATTCGAACCCAGAACATAATAATGTGGGAAATTATTCACTTAACACGTATGTATTTGGACCTCTAAACTGTAAAATTTATTTGCCCTGTAATAGGTCCTAATGACAAAATGAGAAATAGCCCCAAAGAGTATTTCAGAAGAGAAGTAAATAAAACATTTGAACTTACATGGCATCCATAAAAGCCAGTTTTTTAAGCCAAAAATTAAGCAGCCACTTATTCTTTTAGGTAATACATCTATATACTTAATCACAAATGAGCAATGCAAGTCATTATCATGAGCTAAAGGTCCCATTTCTACAACCTTCTCACAATCCTAAGACTGTTTCCTTTCTCTCATGCCAGGCAAGTTTCCAATTTAACTGTACAACTCAATTCTTCAGAACCAACTGTAAGTAAAATTGTTATACTCTGAAAATTTTAACCAAATAACTAAAAAAAGGAGACTTTTAGACACCCAAAATAGTGAACCAGAAACTTATATTATCTCCATCTGCTTGAGTATAGAAATTATGGCCAAGATCTGGAACAGCAGCAGACAAGAAGCACAGACCAACAGAACAAACTGCTCCATCACTATTAACATACAATATTAAACAATGTTTCACACAGTGACAAAAATAAATCAGTTACCTCAGAGCAAGACTTTGCTTGTTTAGAAACCGAGCTTCCATTATTCTCAGAAGACTTGCGTTTTACAGCTCCAATTCTTGTAGAATTACCTACAATATAGAATAGTGAGTAAATAGGCTTCCTTTTTTTTGTTTAATGTGAGGAGAAAGAAGGGAGAAGAAAGGTTTAATCAATGTGTCTTACCACATGTTACAAAGTTATCGTGTACAACTTCAACATGAATCAGTGCTGGGTCAACAATTTTCAGTGCTGGAATCTTAAAAAATAAAACAAAGATACTGGAAGAAATGTAAATGTTGAGAACAATACTTAGAAAATAACACAACTAACAGCAATAGGATACATACATAACTTCATTTTACAACAACTGTAATGCCTTTTATTTCTAGCTCTAACTTTTTATAAAAGAAGAAAGGACTTAGCACCAAGGACACAGCTGCTCTGCACAGTATTCCCATCCTGTAAGATGACATCAGCGATCACTGCTTTTACCTCCTCACAGTTGACTTGAAGAGTTTTGGATGATGGGTTTCCATGTACAACAGTTGCTGAAAACCACTGAGTAGATGGATCCAAGCTATAAATTTTTACTTCTGAACCAACAAGGTTCTTGTCACCTTAAAAAAAAGAGAAAAGAAAAAAATTCCATTCTCTCTCCTAGGAATGGCAATATATTTACATTATCATATTCTATAGGACCAAGAAGTACCAAACAATTCATCAAAAGTGAACTCACTATCCTCTGTAGTTTTACAATAATCTAATGCAGGAATCTGAAAAGAGAAATGCTAAGACGTTAAAAGCTAAGGTTAAAAAGAAAAGAAACTAAAGCAAAAGCCTATGGCTATGAAGCTGACTGAGAAACTAGTTAACAGTAAACAGAAAAAAAAACAACAGATCACCACATAATGCACATAATGGCTTTTTTTTTTTTTTAAAATGGTTTTTTGAGACAGGGTTTCTCTGTGTAGCCAAGCTGGCCTTGAACTCCTGCCTCTGCCTCCTAAGTGCTGGGATTAAAGGCATGATACACCATCGCCCAGCTCCCAAATAATGTCAAATCAACTTCATATGACAAAAATTCCAAATACAGCAAGTCTATGTCAAACTATAGCTGGGTCTACCTCTAAACTCTCAAAATTCCAGGAGCTTTAGCATTAAAAAAAAAAAAAAAAAAAAAATCTGTTGGTTACATAGTATCATAAAGAAAGTAACAAACAAAATTTAAAAAGATTTTAAATTAAAAAGAAATTTCCAATCTCCAACATCAAAAAAAAAATGTTTCCTTCAAAAATAATTATGTTTCTTTCAATGAAGAGTAAGTGCAAAGTCTAAATTCTAGCTTCTTATAGGCCTATCACTAGCTAACTCATGAACTGTCAACAGCAGATCATTTGCATACCTTGTAAAAGATGGCTTTCATCCAAATGTTTTACAATCAAAGCTTGAAATTCTTTACTGACAGTCTGATTATCAGTAAGGGAAAGCCGAAGACTGTTTACATCCTGTAAAATTAGACCAAAAGAGTTGTTTATGAAAGTTACAAGTTGAATGTTTCAAATTGGTTCAATAAGATTAAACAGCATTTACTAATCATTTGACTGTACCAAACAAACTACTGCAACTCCAATAAACTGAATAGGTCAAAAAGTCACAACCACTAAACAACCACAAGTATTTAACAGACTGAAGTTAAATCACCCAAGCTAGGAACACAAGAGAACTACTAGGAGAGGTGGGCTGGAGAGACGGCTTAGGGGTTAAAAGCACTTGCTGTTCTTCTAGAGCACCAAAGTCGGATGCCAGAGCCCGTGCCAGGTGCCTGTTAGCTCCAGGGAATCCAATGCCTTCTTCTGGCCTCCAAGGGCACTCACTCAACAACTGGCACACTCATTCAGACACAAATAAAAATAATTTGTTTTCAAAAACTGTATTAGGAGTCGACATGACATAATTTTGGCTATAAGAATAATATACAAATCAAATTGTTCAATCCAAATTTAAAAATATTCTATATCCCAAACCCTATGAATGGGGAAAACCCAGAATATACACAAGACAGGTGCATACTGTCAGTTCACTGAAACTGTTTTAAAAATTATTTCACACAAACTCATGTAATCTAACTAGTATTCTAAATGCACTTTTCTTGTTTTAAAAGGTGGAGGGACAAACAGAAAATTTGAATGAATAGCCTAAGACTCCAGAGTAAACCTCTTCTGAGACACTCCGTTCTTGGCAGTAGCTCCATTCTTGGCACTATTCCACAGCTCCCTGGTTTTGTGTGCATACCCAGTTATGATAAATTTATACAGAAACTGTCAATAGGAATAACCTGCCAAACCCAACTTCTAACAGGACAGAGAGTTTAACCCTGCTAAACACAGAGCCCTCGAGTAGCAGGCCTACAGGCTTTTTCTATGACTTGGTAGACAAGAATGGCTCACTCATTTCTCCCACTGTAAACAGCTAGTCTCAGAGTAAGGGGCCATGCTAGAAAAAAAAAAAAAACAACTTACATTTCTTTGACCAAGTAACATCAGATAAAATAGAGGCTCCATATATGCTAAAAGTCAATCCCTAATAAACATTCAGATGTGGGTGTTTTTACTTAACGCCACTTACTGCTATTAGAGTAAACACAAGTCGCCAATTCCTACGCCAAAACAACAAAGATAGCTGCACAGGGCTCTCCAAAGAGGCAGACGAACTCCAGTTCACCCAGGAGGTTTTAGGGCTCAACACATATGTCGGTTGGTTCAGAAACCCCTTACTTACTCACAGATTATCATATTCAATGTCAAGGCAAACCAAGAGTTTAAATTTCAACTTCTGTAGATACCAAAGGATTTTTCAGGTGCAACCTACATTACTTCAGAGCAAGCAGGTAAATCATATATCCTCCACCATAGAATTTTACAGAAGTGTCTAGCTACAAAATGATGCCCTAAAGAAATGAACTTTGACCATTCTTCAGCAAAAAGTAACAAATATACATTATATCCCCTTCAATAAATTATGTTGACAGTAACATGTAGTTACATTCACACTGATCAACCCACAGTGCATTTTTCCTAAGAACAAATAAAAATTTCAACCTAGATTTTCAGTCTAAGAAACAAAACTAAGAATTCTTTCACAGAAAAGCTATGACACATGAAGATATAAATTCTGGAAGCAATGCCCAGAAATAAAAACTACTCATTACTCAGAAAGTAAAACATCTGTATCACTGTTAGCAATCCCTCCAACAAAATCTTACCAATCAGCTATGAGCAAGATCCAAGAGCTTTATCATGTTAAGAGCTTTCTGTGTTGTTAAACAGATCTGAATTCTGCAAACTAATTGGACATGCACTGTGACTACCATTGATGGTGAGAACTGACTACCAAACTGCTAAGAACGTTGGACTAGGGAACACGGAGCAACTAACTGCTCTGAGGAGAGATACAGGGGTTTATGAACCTCTACTCAGTTTCATCAACTGACCAATAGACAACAATTTTTTCTTATATGTATATCTGTTCAAATACAGATATCTTATTTGGTATATTGCTGATCCATTAACCTTGAACCTCATGGCTAAACCAAACTTAGTATCTAATGTACATTTTCTTCTTCAATATTTTCCTGCACCAAACAGCACTGTAACATTTAAAGGCACTTAAAATGATGAAATTACCAAAGAAAAAAGGGGGGAGGGGAGAAAAAGAAAGAAGCAAAGGATGAAAATGGAGCAGGAAAACAGCATCACTAAGCTGCACAATGAAATTTCTTTACACTATCAAAGCTGAAATAAAAATGCAGAAGACTATCTCTGTGTGTGAGATCTCTGTGTGTGACTTCATCTGAGACTGGCATTAGGAAGCTGGAAACTGTTGCTCTGTGCAGGACTCCACACAGGGCCATGAATGATAACAGCAATTGGAGGTGATAGCTACATTTGAGCAAATAGGCAAAGCTAAGACTCATGAATGAGGTAGGTATGCATGAGCATACCTATATAAACAGTAACTTTGAAAAATCATTTTCATATCACCTATCTTTTTCCACACCACACAATACATCATCAATGTGATTCCATTATCATTTTAATTCCGAAGAGACAGCACAAACCCTCAGGCTATCTAAGAGATGCTATACAAAAACTGTTCAATTTCTTCCCTAGAGGCATGCGCACAAGGGCAATCAGTAAGAGTATTTGACTTCTCACATTAAAAGAACTTCTATTTTTATGTTAAATACCATTCCAATAGTTTACCTGTATAGGTTTCAAAAGGTCTTTAGAAACAAATACACTTTGTTGATCTCCAAGGAAGCGAATAGAAGTTATGGATCCCAAGCCAGCTTTATCTAGCAGAGATCTGTACATCTAAAAACAAAAACAAACAAACAAACAAACAAAAAACAGAACAAAAACTGTTGTCATTTTAACTACTATCAATATCATTCTGGAAACAGGAATTGACAACTTTCCACACATAAAGAAATAACAAAGCCATTAAGGTTTTATTTACTTCAAGGATTTCCTAACATTTATGCTGCCACCAGATTACAACATTTATTTAAACCCAGTAATTTAAACCAGATGCACATTTGGAAGTTATTAACACACAGGTCTACAGATCCATGATTTTCCCAAAAACTTATGTGGGAAAGAAGTGTATACATGTTTTTCTAGAGACAGGGTATGTTTTTAGAAAATTCTTAGCTGGGAAAAAAATACAAAGGGTGAAAGACAACCACAGCCTATCTATACTGTTCAAACCCCTACAGTGGCTTTCCACTTAAGAGACAAAACCTGAACTTTTGCTAGCATCCTGCACAATCTGGCAGCTGTCCATCTGCTTCCCAGCTTCCCCAAGTACACTACACCTAACTCTTCCTGCTATAAGCTCCAGCTCATGTCCCATGAAATCTGGTCTGTCCTCTCAGGATCCATACATCCGTTCTGCTCCAGAATTACAACGTAGGTAAAGCGAAACCCTATATGGGCTTACAGTCTTTAAAGCTACAACATATTCTGAGCTCCCTCTTCCCACTCCTGCCCCGCCTCATGTCCTCTTTGCTAATACCTACTGCGTCCAGTCAGTGCTGCCGGTCAGAATGTACTTGCTACACTTTTTAAAAAGTCAGCAGCAAACCACAATTTTCTTCAAATGCTGACCATGTAGCCAAACCAAAATCTGTGTGAATGTATGTCTTGCTACTTTCTACCTCCATCCTGATTTCTAATAAGGTCCTAAAAAGTCATGGGACCTGCCTAGAGCCAGAGCTCCAACCAGGGTAGGCAGAAGGCCTTCAGTGCTCCCCTAACTCTTCCACATTGCTACACATACGACACTACTGTTTCTTTTCTTTCCTTTTTTTTTTTTGTTTTTTGAAGACAGGGTTTCTCTGTGTAGCCCTGGCTATCCTGGAACTCACTCTGTAGACCAGGCTGGCCTCGAACTCAGAAATCCTCCTGCCTCTGCCTCCCAAGTGCTGGGATTAAAGGCGTGCGCCACCACGCCTGGCCGACACTTCTGTTTCAAATGGGCCTTTATATTTCCTATGTTTCACCCCAAATGGATTAAATATTCTCTATTTGTCAGTTCAATGAAACACAAGTTTTACTTACTATTGCAGGCCACTGAATAACTTGCTCAGGAATTTCAGGCGATTTTCGTTCTGCCAGAACCAGGTTATGTTCTACTAAAAATGCTCTTCTCAGAAGGCTGTAGACATCTATCCATCTTCTCTTCCTCCAAGACTCCCCATCAAACTCCACACACACCTAAACACAACAGAGCAAACTCAATTATAAACACTCAAGTCCTATGCTTCCATTATCCTACTTGAATGAAAGATGCTTCTACTAGGTATGCTATCTCTGTTTCAAAGCCTACAAATATTTATGATAGATAACCGCACAGCTTTGGCTCTCAGACTACTCTGGGATGCAAAAGTCCAGAGCATTTAGGGTCAGTGCCCTCAAGATGACCTCTGAAAGCCCAGAACTCAAAGAACCCCCAACAGAAGGGTTTTACATATGCTAATTAGAGTATGTTCTTGAGGAGTTAGAAGGAATTTGAAACCCAAAAGAAATACTTATCACACTGCATTGTAATTCTCTATCAACATTAAAAGTGGGTTTAAGATGGCTGGAGAGATGGCTCAGCGGTTAAGAGCATTGACTGCTCTTCTGAAGGTCCTGAGTTCAAATCCCAGCACCCACATGGTGGCTCACAACCATCCATAATGAGATCTGATGCCCTCTTCTGGGGCATCTGAAGACAGCTACAGGGAGTGGGGCCAGAGAGAGCGGGGCCGGAGAGAGAAGAAAAAGTGTCTGAAGACAGCTACAGTGTACTTACATATAATAAATAAATAAACCTTTAAAAAAAAAAAAAAAAAAAGACTTTCACCACCACAATCTACCTTTAGAGTTCCCCAGTATCAGAACAACTTAGCACAAAGCCTTACATATAGAGCCCCTCTTCACTATCCCTTTTAACTAACCTGGAAAATTCACCTCAGAGAGGCCTAGAAACATGTCTCTCTAAAGGTTTTGTTGTTGTCTTGCTCTGTGTTTTCCTCATGCAAGTGCTCTGTCACTGAGCTACATTCGCAGCCCATGCAGTTTCAGATACGAATGTTAAACTATCTTTGAAAGTTTTCCGACTATTGCCATGCCTTAGGCTTCTGACATGCAAAATGTCTGAGAATTTCAACACTGTAACCACTACAGCAGTTTGTATAAAGCTATTAAGACAAAACAAAAACATACAAACCAAAAAAATTTCCACAAACCCAAAGCAGGTCTGTTAGTAAGCCTGGGTCAGGAATTATTCACAAAATTTTAAAGGTTATAAAATGTGCTAAAAACACCCTGCATTTCTCTAAGTCATTAATCTAGATCTTTAATCTTCTTCAACAGATTTCAATAAAATCACTTAATATGCAATGCAGAAGATAAGTTATTTTTATTTAAAATTCTTCCTCCTACAAACCAGTCTCTCACTTTCAATTCCAATTCATCTTTTATCTATGGAATCTGCTTATGACTCCTACTCCTCAACAGTGAGATCACTAGTTCATTTGCTTCCACTCATCTTCGAGAAGCTAACGAATCCTTTCTTTGAAGATGTTCCCTACCAGAGTCAACATCGGCTGTGGCAGATGGGATGGGAACACCTGTACCTTTCTTCCTAACACTCATGCACAGTTGGCTGTTTGTGGAAGACTGACATATAAA